>JAGFNK010000364.1:0-53473 GCA_025769875.1 Russula earlei
GTGTCACCCTGTTCACACGAGCAAAAGGGGGTGAGTAGAGGTGTCCACAATATTGCGCGCGCATTGTTGCGCGAGCGATTCTCGGCACAATCGACATACAGCAAGCCCCACTTAAAGGCAACCCTTCTAGCAACAAAAGACAGTATTAGGGCCTTCCTAAGGACCCTTTGGAACGACCCTAGGAGCTCTACAATAGGCACTAACCTAGTATCAAAGGCCCTACAACGCGTTATTAGACAACTCTAATAACTATAGAACGACTATAAGGCAATACTAAGGACCTTAATAGAAGTATTAGGGTCAACTCTAAAGGACCTTAATAGAAGTATTAGGGTCGACTCTAAGGACCCTAATAGAACTATATAAGGGCCTTATAAGATGACACTATTCCCTAACCAAACTACAAGTCCTCAAATGACCGGCCCTAAACTAACTAACAAGAAATGAATCAGGTGCTTACACGTGCACTAAAGTAGTAAACACGTGGACAATGGAAGCTCTTACTCATCAAGAAGAGTCTTCTTACTCAGCAGCTTACTGAGCATGACCGAGCATGCTCAGTAAGCACCCTCCGACTTCTTACTCATCACTCTATTGTGCTTGATAACAAGGTTATGACTTGTTCCCTATTTAGCAGTTCTCTTGTAGTATATAAGCGCTCAATAAAGTAGCGGACAGTCCTCAGACTGTCCATTTGTTTACGGCACTCTCCAACCCTGGGATACCCCTTTAAGGACCGTCCCCTTGTGACTATCCTGGCCTCTTCCCTGCGTGATTGCTCAACTCTCACAGTAACAATACCTCTCTGGTATCTGTTACTACTCTGGACTCTACTTCTTGCCCATGCAGTCTTAGACGTCTATCGACTCGTCTCCAAGCTTATCCCTCGCTCTTGAACTGGATAGTTCAACAGTGAGTCTTGACACGTGGTACCTTTAGTGCGCACTTTGTCACATTTGGGGTACAGGGTCTCATTGTACAGGGCGGTAGCATTTGTGTAAAGCATGTTATTTGGGAATCTCATGAAGAGTGAGGCTTTGATCCCCTCAGTGTGACCAAGGTAGATCATTAGCTCGCTTTTAGGCGAAAGCTTATTGACTCGACGCTTTTCTGGTATGTGCACATATGCACTGCAACCAAATACTCTGAGGTGTGAGATATCAGGGACCTCGTTCTTTAGGACTTCGTAGGGTGTACGCCATTGAAGGCGTCTGGCAGGTGTCCTATTGTAACAGTGTGTCCCATGATTCACTGCAAATTCCCACCAGGAGGGAGGTAGACAAGCTTCAAGGTGCATTGCCTGAGCTTTGTCCATTACAGTGCGCATAAAGCGCTCTGCGCGTCCATTCTGTTGTGGAGTGTATGGGGCACTTTGCAGGATTTTAATTCCTTTGTCCTTTAGGATGTTATCAAAGGCCTCGGACTTGTACTCTCCACCAGCATCGGACATCCACTCTTTGATTCCTGCTTTGTATTGGTTCTTGACCATAGCAAGGAATTGCTTGACGGCCATATTGGTCGACTTTTTATTTTTAAGAGTGTGATCCATGCATAGGAGGAATGATCATCAATGAAGCTGACAAAATATTCGTACTTATGATACGACTTCACAGGGAAACTCTTAAGGTCCGAGTGAATACGCTCAAATGGTGCGGAAGCATGAGTTTCAGAAGGGGGGTGCGCAGATGCAGGCATTTTGCGTTGCGCGCAGCCAGGACATACCAGCTGTTCCTGAGGGATTTTCAGGTCTTCAGGGAGACCCTTGGTATGTGTCTTTGCATGTGTTACGACATCCTTAGATGGGTGGCCAAGGCGTCAGTGAATGACATCATAATCTACCACGTAGATAAGAGAATGCACTTGCTGCGCTTTCAATTGAGGCATCTAACCAATACCTGGTTTGACCCGGAAATAAGGGGTAAGAGGACAGGATAATACGTCCGTCCTCTCGTAGGGAAATATGTCTATTATTCCCTAATGCATGCATCCCTTGTTGTAAAAACTCCCCCATAGATAATATCCGAGTATTAATCTTCGGAATATAGAGAACAGGAGATGTCACGGTAACTAGCCATGTCAGTTCACAAGTGGAAAGCAAGTCAATGATAGAGAGGCGTTCAAGAAACTGGGCTGGTTCCCGTGTATAAGGAGTAAGGATCCCTGCAGCAGGTCGAAGTGTTTTATGCTAAACAGGTTATGGCCAATAGACCCTTCCTAGTACGACTCGGTCCATTGAGAAGCTAGGGTAAGTTTGTAATGGGATAGACTAGGGCTGGTTCCACTAGCTATATGCTGTTCAAGTCCGTCGGGGACCTTGAACAACGCAGAGAGAGTAGAGGAAGGTAGGTCTTAAAGGAGGAGAGCTCTTCTCAGGAGAGTGAAGAGAGACTCTTAGGAAAGGAAGGGAAAGACGAAGAGTAGATGGTGGATGGTGTGTTGAGAGTTGATGAAATGGAGAGGTAGTTGTGGGTTAAGTTTGTGAGAGTGAAGTGAGTCGCAGGCGAATATGTTTGGACAAGAGTAGGTTGGATTCTACAAGAGACCAAGCTTAGGGCTTTGGTCACAAAGTACTGAGCTTATATATACAGGAGAAGCGCAGCAATAGCTGCGCTTTGACTGTGCTACTAGTATAGTAGGAGTCATAATAAGTAGGAGTCATAGGAATGAGGCCACGAATGAGTCAGAACCAAGTAACTGTGCTGCACAGTAGGTGCGCAGCATTGCACAGTCGAAACTAAGAAGTGAATATAAACTGGAAAGAGAACCAAACAAAGGGAAAGTAACAGCAATCCAGTGTTACCTGGACGTGTATGGATCACATGATAACACAGAAGGGATCACAAGACGTAAGAGATCATGAGACCAGTAAGTAAAGGGACGTACGAAAGCAAGCAGTCCATAGCAAAAGGTAAGAAGTAAACGTAAAAGGAAAATGGTGTAACAGGAGAAATGCATGTGACAACCATTTTAGAGTTGACAGTGTGCCGAAGCAACACAGCGCCTTTGCCTTCCACATATATTGTGTTATCGGCAGTTTTAACAGGGGATCTTTCGTGCGGCAAAGCTGGCGTATACTCTATAAAGTCTTTTATTTTGAAGGTGAAGTGTGCAGACGCGCCAGAGTCTAGGAGCCATAAGGATCCTAATTTACTCAAGTCGTGCTTTCCTCTACATCTCGAACAATTTTTGTTACATTCACTTTGAAGGGAAGTAGTGCCTTTCGCTAATTTGTACATTGTATGATACAAGCGAACACTTATTAGTAGTATCTAGCCCGCTTTGGGGCTGGGGAGATGCTAATAGGTTCTTTAGCGAGTGAAAGGAGAGAGGGAGGCGCACGCTGTCATGAACCATTCTCCAGGAGAGGGCCCTTGAAGGACCCTTCCTTATAGGAGGAAAACCAGTCCCTATGGTGTCACCCTGTTCACACGAGCAAAAGGGGTGAGTAGAGGTGTCCACAATATCACGCACGCATTGTTGCGCGAGCGATTCTCGGCACAATCGACATACAGCAAGCCCCACTTAAAGGCAACCCTTCTAACAACAAAAGACAGTATTAGGGCCTTCCTAAGGACCCTTTGGAACGACCCTAGGAGCTCTACAATAGGCACTAACCTAGTATCAAAGGCCCTACAACACAGTTATTAGACCGACTCTAATAACTATAGAATGAATTATAAGGCAATACTAAGGACCTTAATAGAAGTATTAGGGTCGACTCTAAGGACCCTAATAGAACTATATAAGGGCCTTATAAGATAACACTATTCCCTAACCAAACTATAAGTCCTCAAATGACTGGCCCTAAACTAACTAGCAGAAATGAATCAGGTGCTCGCACATGCACTAGGCAGTGAACACAGGGGACAATGGAAGCTCTTACTCATCAAGAGAAGCCTTCTTACTCAGCAGCTTACTGAGCATGACTGAGCATGCTCAGTAAGTGTCCTCCGACTTCTTACTCATCACTCTATTGTGCTTGATACCAAGGTTATGACTTGTTCCCTATTTAGCAGTTCTCTTGTAGTATATAAGCGCTCAATAAAGTAGCGGACAGTCCTCAGACTGTCCATTTGTTTACGGCACTCTCCATTCCCGGGATACTCCTTTAAGGACCGTCCCCTTGTGTCTACCCTGGCCTCCTCTCTGCGTGATTGCCCTACTCTCATGGTAACCAGTGCCTCTCTGGTACCTGTTACTACTCTGGACCTTACTCCTCGCCCACGCCGTCTTGGACATCTATTGACTTGTCTTCGAGCTTATCCCTCGCTCTTGAACTGGATAGTTCAACAGTGAGTCTTGACACACGCACACTTCGTTATATTCGGGGTCGCTGCCCCAATCAAGCGCTTCTTCCGACGGAGTCAGAGCACGCTCAGGGGTGGCAGCACCTGATGGGATACCATCATATATGTCGAATAAATCCAATGTATTAGTTTGTGCAAAGTCGCCATTGTCCTGGTCCATAGGCTCAGGGACGGGTGACAGTAATTTGACTGCACTTGACAAGGCAGCGGATTGAGTCGAGATCCGCTGCTTGAGGGTCTTGACTGTCTGTATAGTGGGGGTTACCCCAAGATCGTCAGCAAGATCAAGCGCTTTGTTTAAGGCCTTGTAAGGGCCATGAGTGCGTTTGCAAGGGTCAGTCGCAGTTGGGACGGTACGTTGTTGGATCCCCGAAGGACCCAGATGGGTGATAGTGGTAATGGTCAGGAGTGGGAGTGCGGCAACATGTCCGCAATAGTGGGAGTGTTCGGGACCATGGCTGTGATCAGCCTTCTCCTTGCCTTTCCCTTTTCCTTTGCCACCGCGCTTACCGCACTGGTGCCTTGTCCTTATCTTCATCATGCTTAGGCTTATTGCCTTGCTGCTGATTGGAGAAGGAGGGGTCACCAGTGCTTGCACTTGACAGCTGAGAGCTTCTGCGTGCTGTGCTTCTTATTTGTTCCATAATTGATCTCAGTTTGATATTGAGAGACTGATAGCCTCTCAGACGTCCTTAGCGTTAAGGTTGGCCAGTTCATATGCCTGAGTGACAATGTGGACAAGCATTTCCCATTTCTGGGGAATGGAAGCAAGCATGATGAGTGCCTGCAAGGTGTCAGGGACTTGAAGGGAGGAGGTGGTGAGATGCTGGAATGCAGCGTGTATGCGATCCAATTGTGGGCCAGGGTGATGGCTCGGGTTAATGCGAATGGAGATGGCTTCTTTAAAGTCCTTGTAGATGCTAGTGGTCGTCGCCGTGCCATAAAGGGTATCAAGGCAATTCCATATAGTTTCAGCATTATCCAGGGTCGTAAGATCCTGCTGGATCGCGATACTCGATCTAAGGACCATATGGCCAACTGCCATGTCACTTCCTTTGTTCCATTCTCTCAGGGCTGCGACTGCAGTAGCCTGGGCAGCAATCTCTTCGGGAAGAGGCACCTGGGGAAGTCCAGAAAGGACTGGCAATTCAAATGTACCATTGCAATAACCCCACAGTCCAACGGACATGAGGTAGGCTTTCATAGCCTTTGACCAAATACCATAGTTTGCACCATCAAGGATGGGGACAACAGGGGCAGAGGGTTGAGACGACGACATTGTAGCTGTTAGAAGAGGGCTTAGAGGTCATCAGTAAGAGTATTTGTATTCAAACAAGCTGACATAGTCTCCCCATAGGGTAGACTAGCTCACCGCAGCATGCAGGCTTCAGGGATGCTTCGCCATCGTTGCAGCCGATGAAGGCGCATGGCTTGCAGGGCCCATAACCTGTTGTGCAGCATAGAGCGCAGCTAACAGGCCAAGCAACCCACCTTAGAGGTTGTGCTAATGCTCAAGTGATATTGGGGTGTAGAGCGATGTGTATACTCGTCTACAAGTATGGTATTTATACCTCTATGACCCAGGGCTGTTCCTAAGTCCAAAAGAGGTGACTACAGGTGTCCACTATATCGCGCATTAAGTGACACGTGATGTGGAAGCATTCTAGACGCAGCATAAGGCTGCATCTTGTGATAGATAGCGTAGTATGCGTAACCCTATTGCCATAAGCGCATATACTAAAGTTCTGTCTAACATGTAACATCTATGAGCAGATCTTGAACCTTGTATGAAGGTCTTTGCCTTCTTTGATCCATTCGGGTTCCAGTTCAACAGATCAAACATTTGATCATCTATACTACTTACAAGGCAAGATGTAAGGTAAATAAATGTAACTAAGTAACATACATATCATATCAGGGCAATCCCTCAGTCACCTTTCCACACATGCAATTGGCATCAATTGCCTGCAGTCAATCTCAATCATGCATGCTCCTTTGGGTTCCTCCAATGGTTTGGGTAGGCAGTAGCACCCAACACTATTGATGATGATGATGATGGAATCCATGATGTGATTGGGTACATAGATCTGTGGTGCTGAGGTGCATCTACACTAGAATGTCAAGTATGTACAGAAAGGATTGATGGCTATAAGTTACTATGCAAAAATAATTGCTATCTCCTTATCACATGCTAGCTATCTATTCAACTCCTGGTGCCAGTGAAAGCTGAGAGCAAGCCTGGCAGGATTTGAAACCTTTGGGGTGACAGAGCATGACTGTCTGAATGAGGGCCCTGTCTGAATGAGGGCACAGGGATAGTAACTCAAATGATCAAAGGTAAATCATGGCTGATCATTGATCATCAGCTGCACTATCTACAAGACAAGATGTAAACTATCTGAATCACTAACTAAGATCACATCATAAATATATCAATCAAATGGATCTCTCAGTTGCCTTTGCACACATGCAATCAACATTAATTGCCTGTGATCTTATCTCAATCACGCATGCTATCTTATATGGGCGATCATGAGTTGTGATTCACGACATTTCATGCCCCTGGGTGGGAGATGTATTGCAGATTGTGTCTGGCCATGGAATTTGCTTACACTGGTACCTTTTTTTTTGGATAGCATTTTATTTAGGTAGTTACGGGTACAGAACTACCTTAATAAGGGTAAGATAGCAGGAGAAAGTTAATTCAGCTCTATCTAACACACTGTAGCCGGTGTGGAGACCAGATGTGAGGGGTGAAATGCATTTATGCATGCCCCCCAGGGGTTGCCAGTGTGGGGGGAGTGTGGGACTCAGGATATGCTGTTAGATGGTCGAGAAACTTACTGTAGCCTCCTACCCACTAAAACCTCATGGTTGAAGATCCAGTCATTCGGGAGGTCCATTGTTTTTCTAAGGACATGTTCCCAGGTGTCCCTCACTAGCTCAAGGGCCCTTTGATTAGTGTTGCAGGTGATTTTGTTGTTGGTGAGCCTTGTGTTGATGGCACAAAGCCACCTTGTGTGAGTTTCAGTCTTGGATTACTCATTTGCACCTCATGACCCAGATTAGGTGTGTGGCCTCTGAGATTGATATTTGGAGGAGGTGAGTGGCTCCTTTCAGGTTGCATCCACAGCGGTTCTGGTCATGGTGTGGTTCACCATTTTGGTTGGGGAGGGTGAGGCATCAACAGCCTAGTATGGTGCCTAGATGATGTTGGGCCATAGTTGTGGTGCATGTGGCCACATCTCTCTCGCTAGGGACCAGATGGTCCTGTGTTTCAGTGGGTTGGTTTATGTTCTTGGGGACAAAGGACTTTTGTTTTGGGTGGTGAAAGGCAGGCTGGTGGTGGGGGGTTTGGGTCATGTGTGGTTTCCACATGGTTGTGGTGGCATGGTGTTGGTAGTGACAGTTGGAGGGGAGGGAGGTGGGAGTTGGGTAGGGTGTTCATGGGGGGTGCTGGTGTTGCTTGTTTGTTGTTGGGGAGCTGGGTGGTTGTACGGTATGGGTTGTGTGTTTATGTGGGAGGAGTTCTCATTGCAGATTACACTAGCGTACATAGTGATTGTGTTATGTATTGGTTTGGCCAGTCGGCCTGGTGGATGGTGGTTTAGTTGGTGAGGGGGTCGTAGTTTTACAAATCCTCGGACAGGTGGCTCTGGCCTTGCAGAGCTCACTGTCATCCTCACTGCCTATCCTTGCCCCAGGCTTTGCTGTGGGAAAATCCGGACCTGGTGGTGGTCGCGGTTCAAGGAGCCCCCGCTTACACTGGTACCTCATTGTCCCCATCATGCATCCGGACCACGGCCTGAGGCCGGGCCGGGCACATCCCTACATCCGGTCACCTCCAGTTTGCCCTCGCATCACCTCCCTCACGTCCCTCGACCATGTTCTCAAGAGCTTGCCATCACCAATCGCTATGTGCTAGCACAGCTCATCAGGAAAAACCTGATTTGCTACCGAGTGCTAACGAGTGATAACGTGGAACTAACAACGTAATTATCTCCGGCTAATATCTCGCTAGCACTCGCCAGCACCTGCTGTCATTTCGCTAGCTTGTGAGGTTTTATCTGATGGCCTACCAGAGAAGACGTCTCGACGCCTCGTGCTGTCTGGACTGACCCCTTCCACTGACTTGGATTTCCTTTCATATGCCTGTCTTTCTTGTCTCTTAGCTCCTCTCCTGCCTATTAAAACATATTTCGAATACAGGGAGTGGCCCTCCGAGTCTTGTTCCCTTCTTTGTATGTGCCCGAGCGGATCTGACTGAACGAAACCGTCGTCTCCTGCGTGCCCGCTGGGTTTCTCACTCCTCTCTGGTCCCATCTATTCTATCCATGGGTCCATCAGTCTTGCGAACTCACTTGCGTGTCTCTGGACAGGTTTCACTATGCGGGGAGCGAGAATTGAGGGTCTTCAGGAAAAACCTCACATTCTCGCGAGCGCTAGCGAGAGAAAAAGTCAATGATAATTACGTTACTAGTTCCACATTATCACTTGCTAGCACTCGCTAGCAGGTTTTTCCTGATGCGCCGCCGCCGTGGGGGGCATGGACATTGTGATGGCCACGCACTGAGCCGCTCGAGGATGATGGGAAGAAGAGGGTGAGAGGATGAGAAACATTGAAGAACCTGCAAAAATGAAAGTGAACACGAAAAATACACACGCAAACCGTGTCGCATGGGAAAAACGGGAGAGAACCGGCACGTTGGGCACAGAGGTAGCTTGGGACTGGGATCATGGGGGAAGGAGCAGTAGGAAGGACAGGAGAGACGAAGAGGAAGAACGGAGCCAACCTGGCCACTGAGTTGAGTAGAGCGTGCTCAGCCTCTCGGAAGTGGTCCCCGTCATGTTGCGCTCAGGGCTCTCAAGCCTGCAAGCCTGGAAATATCAATCTGTGGAAGTACTGATGTGATTAAGTAGGTCCCCTTTTCAGAGATTCAAGATTCACTGTTGGCCACGTACAGAAGCGGGCTCACCAGGGAGTATAAGAGCCAATGCCTGGACTCCCAATGCCCTCCAGCAGCGCTCCTCTTTGTTTCACTCTTGGTACTGGTTACCAAAAGCATTCTATCCACCGCTTTCCGACTGTCATTTTCAATCAACGATAATTACAATGCGCACGTCCGCTGTCGTCGCCTTTATCGTCGCCATGGGCGTCGCCCCGTCCTTCTCGCTTCCTTCAATCTGGCCTAGGTGCGTCCACTTCCTCAAGTTCTATTACATCCATTAGTTTACTTTTTGTTGCAGAACGAATCCGGACTTCCTAAGATCAGCTCAGTCACAGGGTCAAGGTCAGTCACAGTGGCGCTTCTCAGACTGGCAGCAATGGCCATCGTGTCAACGAGCCGCCTCATGTTCCCCCCTGGCTTGTAGGCCATTCTACTGAGAGGAATAATAGTAATGGGGACCGAGGTGAGATTCCCAATGATGGGAATCCCCGCCCCGGCCTGGTTCGTCGACCTGCCCATACCACGAATGTGAATCCTCAAGCCGAGCCGCCGTACGACCCCGCGGATTGGACTCCCCCGAGTACCTCTGGGAATGGGCATGTCAATGAGGATAGGGTTCATCGGGGTCCAGGTCCTCGTTCCGGGACGTACACCTCTGCGAATGGGGATCATCGGCATCGCCAGAACGGTGGCGGCGGTGGTGGAGAATGTCAATGGGCGCGGCACCTCCTAGGGAAGCAAGGAGAGAGTCGCACGCTTCCGTAGATGTTTGAGCCCAGGCTCTTAGAGAGCGACGGCATCCGACATTTGAAGATGGACGAAGGGCTGGGATAAATCATTGGCAGTCTTAATATAATGTCTTAATCTCACCATCTTGATGTATATAAAATGAACGATGGATAGACAACATACTGCATTGTGTTGTATGTCGATATGCATCATTGCGTGTGGAATGATATGCCAGACATCACCCAAGGGGTAGGTGACTACAGAGACGAGAGAGGGAAGGGCAACAATAACGCGCGAGAACGAGAGAGTGATATGACTCAGATGAGGAACGAGCCGACAGCACGCAATCAGGGAATCCTACATTTCTGAAATATCAGTAAATATTCCGAGATACTGTAGATATTCTGATCCCACATTTCTATAAATATCATTATGTCATTTTCATGTGACCTTGCACTTGCCATTTTTGGATGTCATTTTGAGTGCAAAATCAAAACTGCTATATCTCAACAGTTTCTCTAGTGAAGAAGGACAAGAGGGGGAAAGCCTGAGGGCACAGCAATCAGCACGTGGGATGGCAGATTGAGATGGCATGTGGGGAATGTTGTTCAGGGGAGCGATACATGTGAATGCACTACTGTTGTTTTGCTCATTTGAGCCTCTCTAAATACATTTTTGGTGTAGGCTACTCATAAATGTGTATCATAGGTTGCTAAGATGATACCAAGACTTTATGAGACAATCTTCACCTCTACAGCCTTCAGCTGAGGTGTCAAGCTTGCATCTCGCAAGCTCCACTGTGTCCTTGAGACACTCTTGCTCACAATTAAGGATGTGAGATGATTGAGGAGAACATTGGGTTTTTTAGCCCTTTTTGCTTTGTGTGATCTGCAGCTTCTGAGCCTGCTGCATGATCAAGTCCATCTGTCAATTGAGTAAAGTCCCCCCACAAAGGGGGGTTTTCCAAAAATTTGTTTTTGGTCCTTTTGGATCTGAGAGGTGTAGCACGTCATACCACAAAGGTGCTCTGCACATCATGGCCTCTGGTGGAGCAAAATCCACCACATTTGAAGATGAATGAAGGGCTGGTATAAATCATTGGCAGTCTTAATATAATGTCTTAACCTTACCATCTTGATGTATATAAAATGAATGATGGATAGACAGCATACTGCATTGTGTTGTATGTCGATATGCATCATTGCATATGGAATGATATGCCAGACATTGTCACGGTAACTAGCCATGTCAGTTCACAAGCGGAAAACAAGTTGATGATAGCGAGGTGTTCAAGAAATGGGCTGGTTCCCGTGTATAATGAGTAAGGATCCCTGCAGCGGTCGAAGTGTTTTATGCTAAACAGGTTATGGCCAATAGACCCTTCCTAGTATGACTCGGTCCGTTGAGAAGCTAGGGTAAGTTTGTAATGGGATAGACTAGGGCTGGTTCCACTAGCTATATGCGTTCAAGTCCGTTGGGGACCTTGAACAATGCAGAGAGAGTAGAGGAAGGTAGGTCTTAAAGGAGGAGAGCTCTTCTCAGGGGAGTGAAGAGAGACTCTTAGGGAAGGAAGGGAAAGGCGAAGAGTAGATGGTGGATGGTGTGTTGAGAGTTGATGAAATGGAGAGGTGGATGTGGTTTGAGGATTAGGAGCGAAGTGGGTTGCAGGCAAATATGTTGGACAAGAGTAGGTTGGATTCTACAAGAGACCAAGCTTAGGGCTTTGGTCACAAAGTACTGAGCTTATATATACAGGAGAAGCGCAGCAATAGCTGCGCTTTGACTGTGCTACTAGTATAGTAGGAGTCATAATAAGTAGGAGTCATAGGAATGAGGCCACGAATGAGTCAGAACCAAGTAACTGTGCTGCACAGTAGGTGCGCAGCATTGCACAGTCGAAACTAAGAAGTGAATATAAATGGAAAGAGAACCAAACAAAGGGAAAGTAACAGCAATCCAGTGTTACCTGGACATGTATGGATCACATGATAATGCAGAAGGGATCACAAGATGTAAGAGATCACAAGACTAGTAAGTAAAGGGACGTACGAAGGCAAGCAGTCCATAGCAAAAGGTAAGAGGTAAACGTAAAAGGAAAATGGTGTAACAGACATTGCCCAAGGGGTAGGTGACTACAGAGATGAGAGAGGGAAGGGCAACAATAATGTGCAAGAATGAGAGAGTGATATGACTCAGATGAGGAATGAGCCAACGGCACACATCAGGGAATCCTACATTTCTTAAATATTAGTAAATATTCTCCATATTGTTACATATTCTGAGATACTGTAGATATTCTGATCCCACATTTCTTAAATATCATTACTGTCATCTTCACGTGACCTTGCACTTGCCATTTTTGGATGTCCTCTCAAGTGTGAAATCAAAACTGCTATATCTCAACAGTTTCTCAACAGATTGCCTTGAAACTTTGACGGTTGAACCTTAGGCCCCTTTAACCAACCAAATATTCTTGAATCTTGAACTTGAACTTGGATTTTGGGATTTTCCAGGAGTGATGGGAATGACAGGTGTGATGTAAGTGACATAATAAACTAATATGAGTCTATTTCAAATATGAGTTACTTTTTGGTGTGGTTTGCATTCATGTGTTGGGTTTACATGTGATATGTAAAATATTTTTTCTAACCGCTTCCTTCCACTCCTTCCAAGTGGGGTATTGCAAGCATGTCATTAAGGCAGCACATGTGTCACCAATGTGTGGGTGCACATCTTTGTGCAAATTTTGTATGTGCAGCTCTGGTGAAAATGGGGCTGCAAGCACCCAGATGTTGAGCTCAAGTTGGACTGCTCAACTCTGAGTTTGATGCTGACACATCATGTGTAACCCCATATATGCAAATATGCAAATGACAACAGAAAAAAATGCATATTAATTTATTATATACATCATATCACTTACATCACTCCTGTCACTCCTGTCACTGCTGGAAAATCCCGAAATCCAAGTTCAAGTTCAAGATTCAAGAATTTCTCGGTTGGTAAAAGGGGCCTTATACATACTGTATCTAGGTGCAGCTAAAATATGGGAGCCTAATATTCAGTTCCTGAAATGTTGATTTTCAGGTGCTGACTAGGGCTGTGCACCGTACCCATGTATGTACAGGTGTACGGGACCTGTATTACGGGACCCGTACCCATCCCATTTGCTGACCGCTGCAGAGTTTATACGGTATGGGTATAGGACAGGTATTACACATTGAGACCTGTTAGTTGATGGCCATTTATGGCCATCATATAGTGCTGTCGCCAGCTTGGCTCAAAACTGTTTCAAGCCAAGCTGGAGCTGTTTCTGAGCTGAGATAAGCCATTCAACAGCTTGCGGCTTGAAGCTGCTGCTCGAAACAGCATGAGACATTTCAAGCCATTTTGAAGTGCCCAATTTGGAGTTTTGAAGTGCCAGATTTGGATATGGTTGCTCAATTTGGAGAGTCGTCTGCCACTCTGCCTCTGGAATCTACCTTGTCCCTTTCTGCTATCCTCGTAGGATTCAGTTACCATTGTAGTCCTGTACCTCATGTTTTTATCTTTATATCCATCTTGACCCAAGGGCCACTCATAAACAATCACACTGGTTGAAACAGCTCAAGTGATGAGCCTCAAGCCATTTTGAGCTGTTTCAAGTGCCAGATTTGGATATGGTTGCTCAATTTGGAGTCATCTACCATAATGTGCCATTCTGCCTCTGCTCATGAGGATGCTAAGGAGGCTTCTCCTTCAGGCTCCCTTTCTGCTGCTATCCTTGCAAGGGCCACTCATTAACATTCACACTGGCAAGTACTTGTTCCTTTTCCTTTGCTTGTTCAAGGCTCATCGGTATGCAGGCATCCTAGCACTTACGGTGTTGCACAGTACTAGTATAAGCACTGCACTGATGCCCAAACCCCCTTCACTCCACTTTACCCATAACCACTGTCATGGTTAGTTTGGTTTGCTTGTCCCCAATGGAATTGCTGCTCACGATCCATTCCATCCGTAGTCAACCAACTGCTGGCAATGTCTCATCCATGATTTTAAGTGGCTTTCAAGTGACCCACCCAGGGGATCTCAGGTGGCCCATGTCCTGATAACATCATGTTATGGAATGTGGTAATTTTTGGCCCTGGTGCATCCCATCCTGATGAATCACATCCACTGTTGTCTTTACACTGCTTCCTGTGTAGCAGATACACTGTTTGAAGATGGCACTTTCAAGCTCTTCTTGACATTTGATGAATCTTACCTGAATAAGCCGCTGACAGTTAAGTTCCTCTCCTGGATGTTCCATCCAAGTGTGTACATGAATGGAGAGCTCTGCCTTGACATACTCCAGAACTGATGGTCACCAACATATGATGTCGTGGCCATACTCACCTCCATACAAAGCTTGCTCCACAACCTTAACCCAAACAGCTCCACAGGAAGCTCAGTGAATAACTACACTGGTGTACTTGTTCCTCATGTTATGGGTGTGTTTCATCTGTGGAAGTTGGGTGAAGGTTTCTTCATCCATGTGGGTGTGGGTGGATCATGTGACTGCATCCAAAACTGTTGTTCTTGACGTTCCATTCCTTGTGAGCTTTGTTCTCATGATTAATTCTCAAGTCTTCATGTCCAAGGGGCACCATTCTACCAACATGGACATTTATGCAGAATTTTTGTCTCAAGTTACATATTCAGCCAGACATCACAATGTCAAGCCCACGTGCCTTGTTAATACCAAGTCAAATTCAAGAATCTCAGTGGTTGTCCCTAGAAAGGGCAAAGGTTGTAAACATGAGCATATTGCCCCCTGTCATCAGCATCTTACCTGACAGCCTGCTCTCTTGTCTGTCCTTGTCCCAGCTCTCACAGCAGCTGCAGATATGGCTACAGTATGCTCGCCTCAAGGTAGAGCATGGATGTGTGCATTTTCACCAGTATCAAGGCAGTGTCATTCAGAACCTGTGCTCATTCATCATCCCAAATACCTAGCAACACCATTTCCTAAATGAGGTGGAGAACTTGTATTTCCGTAACTCTACACTCAAGGGAAAATCAAAAGTGCTGGCACCATCCTCATCCTCATCTGCATGTCCTTTGTCTTCTCTATGCCCTGTGATATCATCATCATTGACTGCAAGTGGACCATCCCCGAAAGCTGCATTGGCCTCCTCACAGATGACAAAAGGCGCCAAGGTGGCCCCTGAAGCAAACCAGGCTGCTGTGCCCCCTGTGCCTGCCCCTTCGCCTCCGCCTACCATCTTTGTCTCTTCACCACTGCCTGCTGCTGTTGCCATCGTGTCTCCCTGTGAACCCCCACCTTCACAACTGTCCACTCCTGCAAAAAGCGCCTTGCCATATGCCACCATGAGGGGCACACCAATGCCTAGCGGTGGAATGCTGATGCAGATCCAGGTGTTTGAAGGTTCTACTCTGAAATTGGCGATGCTCTCTCCTTCCACTCTCTCTGCATTCATGCAAAATCACCCTGTTGCACAGCAGCAGCTCTCATCCACAGTGACAATGGACTTTTTGTCCCTCTTTCCCTTCATAATGACCCCCTCCTCCAGCACCAACTCCTCGATGACTCAGCAGGCTTGCTCTTTGTGGTGGAAGGTGCTGTCAGGACATCTGAGGCACTGGTGGACTGCCTGCACTTGAGTGAGCCTGGTTGAGGCGAGATGGATATGGTCTTGGACTTTGTCGAGGTGATGTTCAACTGAGGGGGATGGCTCCTGTTGCTGTCGCCTTTTCATTCTCAACATCTTCATCAGAGTTGGAGGACGAAGGGATGGTGATGCGCTGATTATTTGCATGCATTGTCCAGGCATGCCACTGCCACCTTGGTTGGAAATGACCATGACACCGCAGCTGAAAAACTGCCCACCACTCACTCCGTCATGAATGCATGGCCTCAGCAATCGCAGTGCTTGCTGCTAACTTGGTGACCACTGTGGAATCATGCAGATACATGCTTATTCATCCTCAGAGTCAACGGAGCAGCAGGACCTCATGTTGGATATACAATCTGTCATATAGATTAATCCACTTCACTGTACCTAAGGCTAGGTAGCTCAGTGGTTAGAGCACCTGGTATATATCCGGGAGGTCCTGGGTTCAATCCTCAGTCTGGCCATTTTCTTAATTGCACCAGGATATAAGGGAATCATGTGAGCGCATGTCAACCCCCTCCTCTGAGGTCCCCAGGTTGGGTCACATAGTGTTGAACCCACAAGTCGGACCCAAGAGGGTGGCAATGACTAAGCACCTCCTCTGAGGTCCCTCTATCTGTGGTTGCATTTCACAACACCTCATCCCCACCGACTCACCCATTGCCTTCTTTCCTGCTGTCACCACCGTCTCCGCCTCTGCTCCCTCAGCCTTCCACCAGGACAACAGCCACTACATCTTGATTTCCACTTTGCCTGTGAGTTCTGCATCAAGCTTCTTCCATTGTATGTATCTCTGGCATTTGTTTTGCCAGATTTGCTGGCTCACCTGTGTTTCTTTCACATTACAGCTACACCAATCATGTGAGGCTTGCTCATATTCTCTTTTGGATTCCAAAATGGGTTCCAATGGGTCCTTGAGGCTGATGACAAGGTCTTCTTCACAAGGTCTCTCACTTTCACACCATTCATGCATCATTGGCCAAAATTGATATGACACTGGTATTCTTCAAGAGCCTGGAGAGCACCAAGACCATCATCACAGTTTTCAGTCAAGAGTCATTCTGCTGAGCAAGGGTTTGATGTGCTCAGAAAGTTCGCAATCAACCTCACCATGCTCGCCAGAGGAAGGCAAGATTGACCCTGTAATCAGATGCAACAATGAGATCTGTTGTGTTGTTCATATCCTTTGCACAAGGTGTCTGCCACAAACCTCGCGTTTCACCGCATCCTTCCTTTTGTCTTCTGACTTCCCCCTGTCCCCCTCCAGGACAGAGAACAACCCCGTTCTCATTGGCAAACCAGGCATTAGCAAGACCTCCATTGCCTCGGAACTTGTGCAGTGCCTCATGAACCATGATGTCCCTGCTTCTCTCATTGCTTGCATCTTCCCCCTCAACATAGGTGTGCTCATCGCTGGTGCCAAGTACAAAGGCAAATACGAGGAGCGCATCAAATGCATCTTGAACAAAGTGGAGAAGGCTGCTGCTGACGGCAGTCCCAGCGTCATCCTCTTCATCAATGAGCTCCACCTCATTATGGCCAGCCACAGATCCAAAGTCAGTGGCATGGACACTGCCAACCTGTTCAAGCCGCTCCTGGCTTGTGGAAAGCTGCACCACATCATCATGACAACTCTGGCAGAATACTGCAAGTACATCAAGACCGACGCTCCAGGGCAGCATTGGTTTGCCCAGGTGTCGGTCAACGAGCCCACCATTCCTGAGATTATCAGCATTATCTGTGGCATTCATGAAAACTATGAAGTTCATCATGGCATGTGGATCCTCAATGGCACCCTCATCATGGCAGCCATGTTGGCACAGTGTTGGCTGAAGGGCTGAAGGCCTTCAAATGGCTTGCCCTTCAGAAGGCCTTCAGTGAAGCCTTCAAGGCTTGTAACAAAATTTTGAAGAGTTGAAGGGCTTCAAGGTCCAAGTGGCTGTGTCGTAGTTAGAAATCTTGTCAACTAATAATTTCAAACTCTTGACTCGTCCGAGATGTCAGATGGCACCAAATGCTCAGTCACTTTGGGCATTCTTTCATCGAGGCGAGAAGCAAAATGGAACCCATTATCACATGTACTGCAAGGGTTGTGTTGCTCAACATGAAGTGATTGGTGATGAAGGACTGGATGATGCTTCAGAATTTATTTCACAGAAGTTGAGATTCGAAACTGGTGAGTAACTATCACCAACATGACATGTCATGTTCACCCTCAATCTCCATATTACTGTCGTTTTCACGTGACCTTGCACTTGCCATTTTTGGATGTCATTTTAAGTGCAAAATCAAAACTGCTATATCTCAACAGCTTCTCAACAGATTGCCTTGAAACTTTGACAGTAGAACCTTATATACTGTATCTAGGTGCAGCTAAAATATGGGAGCATAATATTCAGTTCTTGAAATGTCAATTTTCAGGTGCTGACATGGGTGCAAAACTTTGAACTGCCATATCTCAACTGTTTCTCAATCAATTGACTTGAAACTTCGACAATGGGATCTCATGTACTGTATCTAGGTGCAGCCCAAGAGCTGGGGTCTAATTCTTAGTTCCTGAAGTTTCGATTTTTGGGTGTGATCTGAGTGCAAAATTTCGAACTGCCATATCTCAACTGTCTCTTGATAGATTGCCTTGAAACCTGGACAGTAGAACCTTATATACTGTGTCTAGGTGCAGCTAAAATATGGGAGCCTAGTGTTCAGTTCCTGAAGTTTCAATTTTTGGGTGCCAATCTGTATGCGAAATTTCGAACTGTCATATCTCAACTATTTCTCAATGGATTGGCTTGAAACTTGGGCAGTATCATCTCATGTACTGTATCTAGATACAGCCAAATAATGGGTTTCACTTGTTAAATTTTCATGTTTTGGGGTGCTGACCAACCCTGAGCACGATAGGATATCTCTACACATGACTATTTACAGCTGTAGCGCGCAACCACAGCAAGAAAAATACAGTGAGACAGATGGAAAACATCACTGGTGGGATGATAGCAGGTCTCCGGACTGTAGCGTGCCAGGTCGGGCACGCGGAGTCCATGGGGCTTGATCTGAGGGCAGGTAGGAGCGGAAGGGAGCAGGGGAGAGCAACGTCGTGCCCCGGAACGCAACGCACACGCGCACGTGCGAGAGGGTGTGTGTGTGTTCTCGAGGGAATGGTTCACACAGGCAGACAAGATGTTTTAACACAGAGGCAAAAGCTCCCTCCTATTCGAGACTGTAGCTACTAGCCATAAATACTGTAGAAGAAAGGTGGGGTGAGAACTAGGTAATCAAAAACATGGATGAGAAGACAATGGCATAAGAATCCTACTGCTCCAACTGCGAGTCCATGAGCACGGGGTGGTGCAGTGAGGATGACAGGGCGAGGCACTGTGGGCAGTGAGCCCTCGGATCGAGTGGCGATGACCTCTGTGTGTGCGTCATTCAAGTCCGTACGTATGCGCGTAGCGGGGGCGAGAACGATGCTTGAGAGACGATGATGAAAGGGGCGAGAGTGGGATTGAAAGGGAGTCGACAACGGGCGAGAGTGATATGACGAAAGGGTGGGGAGCATGAAGCAGACAAAGATACTAGTGGTGCAGGGGATGGATGTAGATGAGGGAGCGTGAGGCATGGGTGAAGTTGGAGGCGATCGAGCTGAGGTGTCATCGCTGTTCCTGGGCGTAGAGTGGGCGATGCAAGGGAATAACATTGAGAGGAGCACGCGAGAGGTAAGTGAAAAGAGGGAAAGGAATGACGATAGTTGGAGGGATGATAGGAGGGGAAGGGAGATGAGAGACAAAGGGAAAGGAAGACACGTGGGCGAGGGACGTGAGGGAGGTGGGGGGCAAGTGCAAGTCATGTGAGTTTCCCAGTCAGCGGGCTCAGACACCTTACAGGACTGCTTAGAGGAGGTTTTGCATACCGTCAGGGAATTTGAGGATGTGGGGTGCCATGGCATCTGATGGACCCTCCATTTTTTGGATGGTCGATGTCTTGACCTGGGGTCTGGAGAAGGCAACCTTGTGCGACTTTGCGGTTCACTTGCTTTGCCACTCTCCTACAACGGTGGCATAAGAATGAAATAAGCTGAAAGGGTGTTTGCATTGACTTGCCTTGGCAGCCTGTTGAATGGCAACATCAGCCAACCCATGCAGTACCTCCCAGGGTGCCACGAGGCCAGAAGCTGGGAGCCCACCGCCATTGTCGTCCTCATCTGACGAGTCCGTGCTCATTGTAGTTGATATTGGGAAGGGCCTCTTTAAAAGGGCACACTTGGGTTCATGGAGCCAGACAAGGACTGGCCTTGCTCGACTCAGGGTGACACCAGGGCATGAAGGAATCGAGCGGGGGCGAGAGGGGGGGTTCTGTATCCAAGTTTTCAGTGGACGCTTTGCCTTGAGGTCGAGGTTGGGAGGTGGCATGATGACGCGCTCTCGCGTCCGGTGCCGGGACCACCAGCAGCAACAAGCATGGAGCTGCGTCAACTGCTTGTGGGATCAACAGGAGAATGATTTATAACTTGAGTCAGCATGGTTCGTGGCTGTCAGGGAGGGATGGTGAGGATGCATGCGTATGATTTGGTGTATGTTTGCCATGTTCCTTGGCTTGAAATCTCCACAGAGGCTCAGGCGAGGTGACACACTCATTTGGGTGCCTATGGGCGATATTGGAAGGCTCCACAACCTTGTGAGAGTGCGATTGGAAGAGGTGCGAGCAGAAGATGGTGGCGAGGGGGATGATCGTAGTATGGAGGAAGGCCCATGACTGGGGATGAACAAGTTACCTGTGAGACTCATTAACTCAGTAGCGATTGCTAACGCATGCTCTGTCAGAGGATCTAGAGTGGAACCTGTCCATGTTGCAAACAATATTGTTACTGCAAGTAACACATGGCATCTATTAGACCCTCCACATAGAGGCAAAGACAAGAGATGTAGTTGCCTACTTCAAGACAAACTGACCGACGATGTTCGCTGGGCTGATTGGCAATACTCCCTTCTTTGTTTTTTGGTGATACATTGATTGAGGTAAGATGTGGGTTTCATCAGAGGAGTATCCTTGGATGGCCTTGAGGGAAAGTAGCTGCATGGCGATCTGTTGATGCTGTCGCCTGCAGAGGAAACATCATTTGCATGGTGCCATTGTTGACCAGCAAGTCAATTTGTGCATTCAAAATCATGACAAAGAGCTGGTTACCCATCCATATAGAGAAGAGTGTCCCATATATCCTTGACCAGGCTTGTAGAGTGTGCCCAGGATAAGAGCAAAGGAAGTAGTAACAAAGGAGTGGGCCGGGAGGGATCATATGGATATGGCAGGTCCGAAATTTTGCATGCAGATCGGCACCCAAAAATCGAAATTTCAGGAACTGAACATTAGGCCCATGATACCAACCGAGAATTCTTGAACTTCGAACTTGAACTTGAATTTCGGGATTTTCCGGGAGTGACTGGTGTGACCAGTGTGATATAAGTGACATCGCATATATGATAAACTAATAGGTTTTTTTTTAATATGAGTTTTTATTCGCTTGTGATTTGCATATTCGCTTGTGATTTGCATATTCGCTTGTGATTTGCATATTCGCGTATTCGCATATTTGTGTGTGATTGCACATGTGTAAGCCCTTTGTCAGTACCTTCTTTTCACCTTCACTTCGGTGTCACCCCACACTTTATTTTCCTGATCCTGATCATCACCTCCCATGCAGACCCGCTCGTCAAGAAGCTCTGATTCCTCTGCAGAAGAAACCCGAGCAGATATCAAGGCAAGATGGACGACTGAGGAGGAAGCCGAGTTCTTAAACTTCCTCTTGGAGCACAAGGACCAAATGACGTCCAACGCTATGTTCAAGGATCAAGTCTTCAATGAGGCGGCCAGTCAAATTAGGTCCCTTTGTAAGAAGGGTGGCTTCAAAACTCTGAGCTCGTGCAAGACGAAGTGGCAAAGGGTACGTGTTTCCTCTTTTGACTACACCTCAACACTGACACCGTTCAACTAGATGAAGACCGACTGGGACACCATTTCAGCGATCAAAAATAAGTCTGGCATGGCTTGGGATGATGTGACAGGAATGGACATATCAGCAGAAAATCAAAATCAGGCAGTGTATGATGAGCTGGTTGCAGTGCATCTGTAACTCCTGATTTGTCAACAATATCTTACTTTAGTAGGACAAACCAGCGGTCAAGAAGTTCCACCACAAGGGCTGGCCACATTGCGAGGCCATGGAATCTCTTGTAGGAACAAAAACCAAAGGCAAACACGCATACCGGGCTTCGCAGCCAACGCCTCGTGCTGAGCATGCTCCATCCCAGCCAACACCTCGTGCTGAGCATGCTCCATCCCAGCCAACACCTCGTGCTGAGCATGCTCCATCCCAGCCACCTACTCCTGCTCACCTGACCCCCGATTTGTCTCAAGTCGGCGGCAGCAGGAGGGCATCGACTTCACCATCAAATACCTCATTCGACTTCGTAACCAACAAGCGTAAATCACCTCAGATTGACGATATCCTGATGACCGAAACATCTTCAGCTAAAAAACAGAGGGGTGACACCGTGGCGTCTGCTGTCATGGGTGTTACAGCGGTCATGAACAGAGTTGTTGATGTCTTCGACTCAACTGTCCATTCTCTTGGTTTCTCCCCGCCCATGCCTGAATTCGCACCCGCACCCGCACTCGCAGGTGATACTGTACCTGGATTTTTGGCACTTCCCGAGTATGCACGCTGGACACTGGCAGTCCAACACCTTGCCAGTGATATCAAGGATATCACAAATGGTTGTTGGTTGCCAACTGATGATATTGTCCCAGCATTATCCCTGTTTGCCAATTGCGGCATCGGAGAGGTGGATGGCTACCTCGCGCTCATATCCGTGGAGTCATCACGTGAGTTTGCACGTGGATACATATGTAATCTGGTGGAGAAAGTGAAGCGAGCGTAAGCGATGATTGGTGTTGTTGTGTCATGTATGTGTATCCAAATAAATATTTCACATATTGTGAAATTACATGTGATGTGCCAAAAAAAATTTTCTGTCAAAAAGTTGCACGCTTTGTCCCCGTTGTTGTCCCCTCCCTCGCTCAAGATGCCTGATAACCCTCATCAGCAATGGGTACAATGGCGACGCCAATGGCACCAACGGCTCTATGTCATGTTAAATATGTCAACTGTTCTCCTACTTTGCTGCCAAGCATTACTTGAGCTCCTTGAACCCCTCTATCGTCCTCCTATCCCATATCACACATCTTCATACACTGGGGCTAAGTGGGTTGAGGACCTACTCACTGGCCATCCAGAGCGCATTCGGACTGAGCTTGGGGTGCATAAAAAAGTATTTATCATCCTCCAGTGGATCCTCCAACGACTTGGTATCTCATCATCACGACATGTCCAAGTCGAAGAACAAATTGCTATCTTCCTTTATACAGCTATCACAGGGCTGCCATCGACACATGTCGGAGAGCGTTTTCAGCGGTCACCCCGCACCATTTCAAAGTAAGTATCTCTCAGGTTTCTTTCAGATGTCGTCTGATGGATAGCTAGGTATTTTAAAAAAATTCTAGGCGTTCTCTCGAGCCCTCCCTTCTACACCACATTTGTGCGCCTTCCCGATGCCGATTCACCCCCTCACCCCTTCATCCAAAGCAACCCCAAATTCTTTCCATTTCTCAAGGACGCGCTGGGTGCTATTGATGGTACACATATCAACTGTTTTGCCACTGCTGCAGAGCGTGATGCGGCAAGGAACCGCAAAGGAGGTCTCACGCAGAACTGCCTCGTGGGATGCTCATTCGACCTCCGCTTCACCTACCTGCTGACTGGTTGGGAGGGTTCCACTGCTGACGCGACACTTTTTCACGCAGCACATCATTCTGATCTTCGTGTCCCAAGGGGGAAGTATTATCTTGGTGATGCGGGTTTTGCCTTGTCAGATGTACTTCTCACCCCTTATCGAGGCGTGCGGTACCATCTAGCTGAATGGGGCCGTGCTCGCACAAGGTGAGTCTTTGTTGTCTTACTTTCAAGTTGTCTTACTGATGTTTGTCCTAGGCCACGCACACCCAAGGAGCTGTTCAATTTGCGTCATGCCCAAGCTCGCAATGTCATTGAACGCATTTTTGGAATTCTCAAGCGGCGTTTCAAGATTCTCTCACAACCCCGCGAGTATGACATGGGAGTTCAAGCACGCATCCCATGTGCGCTCGCAGCACTTCACAATCTTATTCGCGCATATGACTCTAGGGAGATTGGCACCTTTGACGACCAAGTGGCTGACCTCCAGATGGACGCACAAGAAGAGGAAGCGCTGGCTGGTGAACTTGGAACAGGCCCTGTGACGCAGCGTGAGAGGGAGCGAGCAAATATCAGGCGAGATAAAATTGCTGATGACATGTGGGAGCAGTATCAGAGAATTCAGAGGGACCGCGCAGAACGTGTTATTGAATAGTATTTTGTTCAAAAAAAGATTTTCCATTTCCTCTTCAAAAATCTCTCGCTCTGCGTGCATGGATCCTGGGCCCTACAGTATGCCTCGGCAACATTCAGCGGACACAAGCGGACTGAGTCAGTTCCCAGTCACGGCTGCAATCACAATACGTGAATATGCAAATCACAAGCGAATATGCAAATCACAAGCGAATAAAAACTCATATTAAAAAAAAACCTATTAGTTTATCATATATGCGATGTCACTTATATCACACTGGTCACACCAGTCACTCCCGGAAAATCCCGAAATTCAAGTTCAAGTTCGAAGTTCAAGAATTCTCGGTTGGTATCATGGGCCTTAGGCTCCCATATTTTAGCTGCACCTAGACGCAGTATACAAGGTTCTACTGTCCAAGTTTCAAGGCAATCTATTGAGAAATGGTTGAGATATGGCAGTTCGAAATTTTGCACTCAGATCACACCCAAAAATCGAAACTTCAAGAACTAAGAATTAGACCCCAGCTCTTGGGCTGCACCTAGATACAGTACATGAGATCCCATTGTCGAAGTTTCAAGTCAATTGATTGAGAAACAGTTGAGATATGGCAGTTCAAAGTTTTGCACCCATGTCAGCCCCTGAAAATTGACATTTCAAGAACTGAGTATTATGCTCCCATATTTTAGCTGCACCTAGATACAGTATATAAGGTTCTACTGTCAAAGTTTCAAGGCAATCTGTTGAGAAGCTGTTGAGATATAGCAGTTTTGATTTTGCACTTGAAATGACATCCAAAAATGGCAAGTGCAAGGTCATGTGAAAACGACAGTAAGGCAGAATATGTGTCACCAATGTGTGGGTGCACATCTTTGTGCACATTTTGTATGTGCAGCTCTGGTGAAAATGGGGCTACAAGCACCCAGATGTTGAGCTCGAGTCAGACAAGTTTGACGCTGACACATCATGTGTAACCCCATATATGCAAATAGGCAAATGACAACATAAAAAAATGCATATTAATTTATTATATACATCATATCACTTACATCACTCCTGTCACTCCTGTCACTCCTGTCACTCCTGGAAAATCCCAAAATCCAAGTTCAAGTTCAAGATTCAAGAATTCTTGGTTGGTAAAAGGGGCCTTATTAGTGTTGAAAATAGACGCAGTATGTGTGATTAGATAGCAGCAGATGATAAGATCGCAGGCAGATCTATCAGACAATAGTTCAGTTTGGTTGACACAAAACTAATATAAATAATGTATCTATCAGACAATAGTTCAGTTTGGTTGACACAAAACTGAAGTGATCTACGTACTTTGTGGCATTCTTAAGTACCTGAGACCGCCACTAGATGCAGTACAGTTAACTACCATCACGGATCACTAGGTAAGTCCGAGGATCAGTTGTAAGTAGCTACCGATTGTTCTAAATCACTCTATCAATGTAACTAACGCGTGCTGCAGCGTATGAGCTGAGCCGGTGATGCCCGGTCCGGGTGATCCGACGCGTCAGCGCATCCGAGTTGTGATCACATCACAACACACCTGAGACTCTGGGCAGTGCAGATCTCAACATCCCCCCGTGATCAAGGCAGTCGGTAGATTAGATCAATTAAGACCCAACCCATCGACGAAGGTCCGGAGCAGCGCGTGAGTATGCGGCTTGGTGAGACCATCTGCAAGCATCTCTCCTGTGGGAGTACGGATAAGTACGATCAGTCCGTCCTCAATGTATTGGCGGATGGCGTGATGCTTGATAGGGATATGCTTCGACCGTCTTCCGGTGACTGGGTTGAGCGCGAGGTCAACGGCGCCTTTGTTATCACCATGAAGCGGAATCAGATCGGAGATCTGATAGCCAATCTCAGAGAAGAAGCTCCGATACCACGTGGCTTGATTAGCTGCGTCGGCTAAGGCCATATATTCGGCTTGAGTGGTACTTTGGGCAACAGTCTTCTGTTTGCGTGAGGTCCAGGAGATCGCAGCGCTGGAAAGTAGGAAGACATAGCCCGAGGTGGAACAGTAGTCATCTGCATTGTCTCCGAGGCTAGAGTCGGAGTACCCGTGTAATCCGGTATCGCGTGCGCCATCATAACGCAACTTTAGATCTGAAGTGCTGTTAAGATAAGATAGTACGTATTTGGCAAGGCGTAGATGATGCGATGAGGGATTGGATGAGTATTGGGCAAGTCGAGAGACTGCAAATGATATATCTGGTCGTGTCCCGATCTGCACATAGAGAAGGCTGCCAATGATGCATTGAAAATGCTTTATCTCATCAGGCGTTGCCTCCCCGGAGTGCTTGACCAAGTGGACATCTGCCCCGGAGGGCAGCGGAGTGCGGACCGGATTAGAATCCGCCATCCCGAAGTGATTGACGATCTCCGAGATGTACCTAGATTGATCAATGTCTAGCCGCTTAGCCGAGCGATCACGCGTGACACGAATCCCAAGATAGGAGTCGATCTCGCCTAGATCAGTCATTTCATAGCGCGTGGACAATGAATTCTTAATGTCTGCAATCAGTGGGAGTGAATCGCCTAAGATGGTGACATCATCGACATAGAGGATAATGATTATGGTTCCCCCCGCGTCTTGGCGATGATAAACCCCAGCATCTGAGTGCGTGCGCGTGAAGCCAAGCCCAGTGAGAACTCCATGAAACTGTAAGTTCCATGCGCGTGAGGCTTGTTTGAGGCCATAGAGAGCCTTCTTTAACCGACAGACTTTGTCTTTTTGTTCCGGAGTGATGAAACCTTGTGGTTGCTCCATGTAGATCTCTTCCTCCAGTGTGCCATTAAGGAACGCCGACTTGACGTCCATTTGATGGATCTCCCAATCCTCTAGCGCGGCCAACGCTAGGAGTAGTCTCAAAGACTCAAATCTGGCAACTGGTGAGAAAGTTTCATCATAATCAATCCCCTCCACTTGGGTGAACCCCTTTGCGACTAAACGCGCGCGAAATCTACCATCAGATTTGCGTGCAAACACCCATCGAGATCGCACGGCCTTGCAGCCCGGCGGCAGATCTACAAGCTCCCAGGTACCATTCTTAGCAAGTGCATCAATTTCATATTGACACGCGGTTCTCCATTGATCGGCGGAGTCCGAGGACATCGCTTCCCGAAACGTAGCCGGAGTGATCGCCTCTGCCGTCGCTAATAGTGCCGTATGCGATAGGCACCCCCCTGCATTTGCGTTAGAAGTGAGAAATCTAGGATTAGAACGCGGGTTAGGGCGAAGACGCCTAGGTGAGGGCGGACGCGGTGGACCAAAGGATGGTCCCGGCAATGCTGAGTGAGGCTGGCGCAAGCGGACTTGGCGCACAGGCTGAACACGGCGCGGCGGAGTATGTGGAAAGGGCTGAGTGGGAGGGGTAAGGTAAAGTGAATTAGGTGTAGTGGGATCTAGTGGGGTTTCCGGAGGCACAGGACTAAGTCCGCAGCCATCCGGTTCATGCGGAAGTGGGGCAGTGAAAGAAACCGGTCCCGTGAAGACCAAGGGTTGTGCAGGAGGAGGAATGTCAGTAAGTTCTCCCCTAGCAGGTAGTATGCGCTCATCGAAAGTGACATCGCGCGATAAGAACAGCTTTCGGGTGGATTGATTCCAGAGTCGGTAACCCTTAGATCCAGACTCGTACCCAACAAAAATCATCTCGACCGATCTCGGATCGAGCTTCTTTCGTTTGTTAGCAGGCGTGTGTACATATGCCTTACATCCAAAGACGCGGAAATAGGAAATGTCCGGAACTTGTCCGTCCGTCCAGACTGAGTGAGGAGTGTTCCACCGGAGAACGCATGTAGGAGTGCGATTGTAGATATGGACTGCTGCGTCAGTAGCAAGCTCCCAGAAACCCAGAGTAAGACCGGCGCCGTGTAGCATAGCGCGCATCTTGTCTTTGAGGGTCCGGTTCCATCTCTCTGCTACGCCATTCTGCTGTGGTGACCCTGGCATTGTCAATCTATGCTCAATTCCCTTTTGATCTAAGATCGATCTGAGGGTACCGGACAAGTACTCCCCTCCGCGATCCGAGTGTAGTGCTTTGATCTTATCGTTGGTCTGGTTTTCTGACCACGCGAGATATTTTTTGAACGCATCAGCACACTGATCTTTACTTTTGAGGAAGTACACTACCCCATAACGGGAGTAGTCGTCAATAAACGTTGCCCAATAAGTTGCACCTCGGATCGACCGGGTCTGCATCGGACCGGCTAAGTCAGTATGCACGATCTGTAGACGCCGATCCGATCGCTTAGGCGAAGCCAGGAAAGGAAGTCGCGTCTGTTTGCCGAGTTCACACCCGGGGCAAGGTGACTGATCGCGATCCGCTGAACTAAGCAAGATTCCCTTGACGGAATGAGCGTATTTGATTAGCGCGCGTGAGGACATATGTCCCATGCGCTGATGCCAGATGTTAAGCGGTAGCACCCCCGCCTGCGCGTGTAGGGCCGGAGATGAAAAATCAATATAAAATAGGTTATTCTCCAGGTATCCTTGCGCGACTGTCCGATCTTTGTAGTAGATTTGGCACGCGTTCTGGGTAAAAGTGATATGTCCCCCCTTTCGGAGCAACGCGCTGACTGAGAAGTAGCGCGCGTCGGCTTCCGGAACATGCATGACATCGGTGAGGGTTAATGGAAACTTCCCAATACCTCCAGACGGTAGGACGGATACAGATCCGGTCCCAATCTGCTTGATGATAGCGTGACCACCGAGGTTAACTGATCCGGTGGCCGGAGCGTAAGTGATGAAGTCGGTCCGGAACGGACTGATGTGATGGGTGGCCCCTGAGTCAATCATCCAGCGCGATCTAGTCGCCGAGTAAAGGGAAATGCGAATGTCATTTTCATCATCCGAGATCTCCGTAATTGTAGCAGTAGTCTCTACTATGTGCGCGTTGACCTTTCTGTTAGTGTCCGCGCCAGACTCCCTCTTTTTCTGCGCCTTCTCCTCCTCATCCTTTTTCTTCTTCCGGCACTCAGGACTCTTGTGACCAGCTTTGTTGCAATAATAACATTTTATTTTGTTTTTATTGTCCTGTTTTTTGACCGGAGCAATTTTGTTAAGGGAAGCGGAGGAGCTGGCCCGACGACTCTCTTCATTGAGAATGTGTTCCTGAATGGCTTTCAGGGAAAGCTTGTTTGGAAGATTAGAGCCGAGGATAGCTTGTGTAAGACCAGAGTAAGAGCTGGGAAGTGACTGAATTAGAGTGAGACTGAATTGGAGATCGGTGACGGGCATGTCATTGTTCTGAAGATTGATCCTAGTATCATTCAATTTCTGTAGTTGTGGAAACATCGGGCTGGTGTCATCTAGATCAAAGCGCGTGAAGGCGGTCCAAGAGTTATGTAGTGACATAGATCCAACGCCGATGCAAGTAGTCTTAAGTTGTTCCCACTTGAGTTTACAGGTGTCGAACTTGGTGTTATCGCTTATCTCTGCGTATATATCTTTTTGGAGATGGAGCTGGAAGACGCCTAACAGTATGTCTTCTTCAACGTCCCAAGTGCTATCTCCAGAGGGCTTTGTATCGATAAGATGACGCCGGAAACCATTCATTCGGGTAATGGCCTCGAAGCGAAATGACCAAGTAGTCCAATTTGATGAATCTAAGATCTCCAGGGGCGTTCCCGAGGGGATAGTGAATGTGGGTGCCATATGATGTAATGAGGTGAATTGCCAATCCGGACCAGCGGAGCAATTGTAGCCGGATCAATTAGAGATCTAATCAGTATCTTTGACGCGTGATGTAACTGCGCGCGCGTCAATCCTTTGGTTCCAGGGGCCAAGGGAGTAAGATGTCGTCTGATAACAGAGGTTTGTGGGGAAGGGAGGTGTTATAGGAATAAACGTGTGTGGTGATCTCTGTGGATTTTAGATACGGGCAGGGCCCATAACCTGTTGAAAATAGACGCAGTATGTGTGATTAGATAGCAGCAGATGATAAGATCGCAGGCAGATCTATCAGACAATAGTTCAGTTTGGTTGACACAAAACTGAAGTGATCTACGTACTTTGTGGCGTTCTTAAGTACCTGAGACCACCACTAGATGCAGTACAGTTAACTACCATCACGGATCACTAGGTAAGTCCGAGGATCAGTTGTAAGTAGCTACCGATTGTTCTAAATCACTCTATCAATGTAACTAACGCGTGCTGCAGCGTATGAGCTGAGCCAGTGATGCCCGGTCCGGGTGATCCGACGCGTCAGCGCATCCGAGTTGTGATCACATCACAACACACCTGAGACTCTGGGCAGTGCAGATCTCAACAATTAGCGTCTCAAGATCAAATCAGACAATGACTCAATTTGCAGACAGAGTCAATCTTCTGGTTTCACAGAAGAGGAGGACGAAGAGAGAGAGGCAGAGGAGGAAAAGGAACACAAGTGTTCCTTGAGGTGTGCTCAGGTCAAGCAGGGTGTGAGCCAGCACAAGCAAGTTGTGATTGAGAGAGTATACAGGGCAAGGGATGTGACAGGAGATGGGACAAAGCTAAGCTTGGGGCATTCCCCAGCTTCTACAGGCACTTAAATACTGTATGTAGTGAGGCTGTACAGTACTATATGTGGAACAATAGATAAAAGGTGAGCCAATAGCAAAAGGAGATCAATGACAAATGATACACAAGGAGGTAAAGTGACAGCTGTCAATCAATATCAAGGGATGAAACAGTAACTAAAGGGACAAGGGTGACAGTAGAGAACAATAATAGAAGAGGTTAATGATGAACCAACAAAGGGGTAGTAGGGATGTGCCTGGCCCGGCCTCAGGCCATGAGCCAGGCCAAGCCAGGCCAAAATAGGCCGGGCCAAGCCGGGCCAAAGTGATGGCTTCGTGATGGCTTTGGCCCGGCCTGTGATTTGAAAAGCCAAAGCCAGGCCATCAAGCCCCAGCTTTGATCATTTGGGTAATCATCAAACTTTAATTTATCAACTTTGCATGAACATGGACACACCATGTTCCCTGTCATTTTTCATTGTCGTATCTGTGCTTCCCTCTCAACCTTCCTTTTTGCTTGAGTCAAGTACATGTACAATGTAAGCCTTGGTGGCCTATATGTCAATATGCAATGCTCAGTCGCGTTGGTTGCTCGTAATCCCTTTCCTCAGTCTTAGATCACTTTGTCCTGCAGCATACCATGTTGTACACTGGACTTCACTCATTCCACACGTATAATCCATGCTCTTACCATGCCTCATCATGCTCTCCAGAACATAATGACTCCATAATATATTTGACATTTGAATACAAAAGTGCTATTCTAAAGTCCTCCTACTGCAAATACACGAGCGCGAGGCGATGCGGCGATGATGTTGGGGGTGAGACATTATGGGCAGCAAGCCCTCAAATATGGCGGCAATGATGATGGGCGAGGCGCTGTGGGCAGCGAGCCCTCGGGTAAGGCGATGGTGACAATGACAAACGCATCATACGGGTCTGTGTGTAGACATGTGGCGGACGCGAGGACGATGCTTGAGGGATGGTCTTGGGAGGGCGCGAGGCGCAGCCGGATGGCAATGGTGTCATGCCATAGGTTGAAGTGTGGGGAGGAGCCATGTCCGACTTGAAGACCAAAGGGATGAAGGCGTTGAGCGCCAAGGCGAGTGACGTCGACGGCAATTGAATTGAGCCATTGTCATAGTCTGCTGACATGGAGTGGGCAACGTGGTGGGGATGACATCGAGAGTGGGAACGCGAGGAAAGGAAAGTGAGGTGAAAGGAATGACGATAGTTGGAAGGAGGGATGTGAGTGGGATGAAAGATGAAGGGAAAGTGAACGCGTGGCGCGCAAGGGGCCTGGTACAAGTCATGTGGCCAGCGGGCTCACATAGAGAAAATATTACATACAAAAGCCGTGGCCTAGGCCCGGCCAAGCCGGAGCCAAGCCGGGGTTGATGGCTTTGGCCCAGCCTGGGGTTTTAGAAAGCCAAAGCCGCATCGGGCTGAGCCAAAGCCGGGGCTTTCAGGCCAAGCCGGGCTGGAAAAACCCTAGGGGGTAGGCCCGGGGTAGATCATGACATACAGACAGGATTGATGGCTATAAGTTACTATGCAAAAATAATCGCCATCTCCTTATCACATGCTAGCTATCTATTCAACTCCTGGTGCCAGTGAATCCTGAGAGCAAGCCTGGTGGGATTTGAAACTTTTGGGGTGACAGAGCATGACTGTCCAAATGAGGGCCCTGTCTGAACGAGGACACAGGGATAGTAACTCAAATGATCAAAGGTAAATCACAGCTGATCATCAGCCACACTATCTACAAGATGAGATGTAAAGTATCTGAATCACTAACTAAGATCACATCATAAACATGTCAATCAAATGGATCTCTCAGTTGCCTTTGCACACACACAATCAACATTAATTGCCTGTGATCTTATCTCAATCATGCATGCTATCTTATGTGGGCAATCATGACATTTCATGCCCCTGGGCAGGAGATGTATTGCGGATTGTGTCTGGCCATGGAATTTGCTTACACTGGTACATCATTGTCCCCATCATGCATCCGGTCCCCTCCAGTTTGCCCTCGCATCACCTCCCTCACGTCCCTTGACCACATTCTCAAGAGCTTGCCATCACCAATCGCTATGTGCTAGCACAGCTCATCAGGAAAAACCTGATGTGCTAGCGAGTGCTAGTGAGTGATAATGTGGAACTAACAACATAATTATCTCCGGCTAATATCTCGCTAGCACTTGCCAGCACCTGCTATTATTTCGCTAGCCTTGTGAGATTTTATCTGATGGCCTACCAGAGACGATGTCTCGACGCCTCGTGCTGTCCGGACTGACCCCTTCCACTGACTTGGATTTCCTTTCATATCCCTGTCTTTCTTGTCTCTTAGCACCTCTCCTGCCTATGAAAACATATTTCGAATACAGGGAGTGGCCCTCTTGTTCCCTTCTTTGTATGTGCCCGAGCGGATCTGACTGAACGAAACCGTAGTCTCCTGCGTGCCCGCTGGGTTTCTCACTCCTCTCTGGTCCCATCCATTCTATCCTTGGGTCCATCAGTCTTGCGAACTCACTTGCGTGTCTCTGGACAGGTTTCACTATGCGAGGGGCGAGAATTGAGGGTCTTCAGAAAAACCCTCACATGCTCGCGAGCGCTAGCGAGAGAAAAAGTCAATGATAATTACGTTACTAGTTCCACATTATCACCTCTAGCAGGTTTTTCCTGATGCGCCGCCGCCGTGGGGGGCATGGACATTGTGATGACCATGCACTGAGCCGCTCGAGGGTGATGGGAAGAAGAGGGTGAGAGGATGAGAAAGAACCTGCAAAAATGAAAATGAACACGAAAAATACACACACAAACCGTGTCGCATGGGAAAAAGGGAGAGAACCGGCACGTTGAGCACAGAGGTAGCTTGGGACAGGGACCATGGGGGAAGGAGCAGTAGGAAGGACAGGAGAGACGAAGAGGACAAACGGAGCCAACCTGGCCACTGAGTTGAGTAGAGCGTGCTCAGCCCCTCGGAAGTGGTCCCCGTCATGTTGCGCTCAGGGCTCTCAAGCCTGCAAGCCTGGAAATATCAATCTGTGGAAGTACTGATGCGATAAAGCGGATCCTCTCTTCGGAGATTCACTGTTGGCCACGTACAGAAGCGGGCTCACCAGGGAGTATAAGAGCCAATGCCTGGACTCCCAATGCCCTCCAGCAGCGCTTCTCTTTGTTTCACTCTTGGTACTGGTTACCAAAAGCATTCTATCCACCGCTTTCCGACTGTCATTTTCAATCAAAATGCACACGTCCGCTGTCGTCGCCTTTATCCTCGCCATGGGCGTCGCCCCGTCCTTCTCGCTTCCTTCAATATCGGCTAGGCGCGCCCACTTCCTCAAGTTCTATTACATCCATTTGTTCACTTTTTGTTGCAGAGCGAATCCGGCCCTCCTAAGAAGATCAGCTCAGTCACACGGTCAAGGTCAGCCACGCGGTCAAGGTCAGTCACACGGTGCACTTCTCAGACTGGCAGCAATGGCCATCGTGTCAACGAGCCGCCTCATGTTCCCTCCTGGCTTGTAGGCTCTTCTACTGAGAGGAATAATAGTAATGGGGGTGTCCGAAGGGAGATTCCGTTAACCAATGGGAATCCTCGCCTTGTCCAGGTTCGTCAACCTGCCGATTTGGTGACCTCCACGAATGGTAATGGGAATCCCACGGGAGACCCGACGCCAGGTCGTCATGGCGGTGCCGGTGAGGGGCGGGGGACGTACCATCACACAAATGGGAATCTCCAGGATAATGTTGGGACTCAGTTTGTCATTTGAAGATGGATGAAGGGCTGGGATAAATCATTGGCAGTCTTAATATAATGTTTTAATTAGGCCCCATTTACCAACCAAGAATTCTTGAATCTTGAACTTGAGCTAGGATTTTGGGATTTTCTGGGGGTGACAGGGATCACAGGTGTGATGAAAGGGACATGATAACTTGATTAACTGCTATGAGTTTTTTTTATTATAATTATGAGCATTTTTCCCACCATATTTGCAGATTCACTTATCATGATTGCATATTCACATGTGTGAAGTAACACATGATTTGTAAAAGAATACTTTTCTACAGTCTTTTTGTGTCAGCCAGATGGCGATGGTGGAGGGCATAGTCATGTGGGTTTGTACAGTACATACATGAAATTCTGTGTTAGTCAACATGGGCCCTTCAAATTCTCACATATTGCTCCCACATGTCACCAGCAATTCTGTCTTGCCTGCAATTCACTCTCACCCTCTCACACTGTGTCACTGGGTCTTCAGTAAGTTCACCAGCCTCCTCCTCTTGAGAGCCCATGTGGAGCTCAGCCACATTGTTGAAGGCAGAAATCTCCCTAGGATCATACTCATGAATAAAGTTGTGCAGTGCTGCAAGCACAGCTGGGATGCACACCTGAGTTGACATGTTGTAGTTAAAGGGATGATCAAGTAATTGGAACCATCACTTTGTCTAGACATGTACTGCTGATTGCAATGGACTCAGGAGCAGGTGGGCAAGGGTTGGAACAGATGATACACTTGAAGTAGAGCATTGAAGAGAAGGATGAGCCAAATGACAAGGAGGTACCAGGTGGGGACTGGTATGTACTGCAAGAGGCAAAGGCAAAGACTAGAGGCCAGTGTGGTGAGGGGGCTTTAAACAAGGCAGTCTTGAAAGAGTACCTTGGGAATGAGGGGAATCTTTAGACAGAGCAGTCACAAGGAGTCCTCTGGAAGATGAGAGTATCACAAATGGACAGTCTGACATCTGCCATGCTACGTTGGGGCTTATATACTAATTACAAGTCTGAGTACAAACTACAGAAAATAACTCAGACTCTTTGGACTGCTCCAATCAGATTCTAAGGGCATAAACTGGTTGTGACAGACCTATGGGTGACTCAGGATGATTAGGGAGACTGTGGAGTAATAACATCATAATGATATCACTTGTGGAGTGCTTAGTGAGCATATGATGTCATAGTGGAGTTGCTCAGTCAGCCATGATGTCAGTGGCACTTTATGACATCATGCAGATCATTTGTCACAGAAACCCATACTTCAGACCAGACTGGCAACCAGGCTAGCCTACCCAGACAAGATTCACTTTGTGTTTGATGACTCTTATATAACTTGTGTTTACTAGCACTTTTCAACATGTTCTCAATCAATCGCCTCACTTTCACCAGCAGGATACTATTTGATATAGTTGTTGAAAATAGACGCAGTATGTGTGATTAGATAGCAGCAGATGATAAGATCGCAGGCAGATCTATCAGACAATAGTTCAGTTTGGTTGACACAAAACTGATATAAATAATGTACCTATCAGACAATAGCTACAAGGCGTCGTTAGTACTGTGAGATAAGATGTCATAGTGTAAATACTCACTTCAGTTTGGTTGACACAAAACTGAAGTGATCTACGTACTTTGTGGTGTTCTTAAGTACCTGAGACCACCACTAGATGCAGTACAGTTAACTACCATAACGGATCACTAAGTAAGTCTGAGGATCAGTTGTAAGTAGCTACCGATTGTTCTAAATCACTCTATCAATGTAACTAATGCGTGCTGCAGCGTATGAGCTGAGCCGGTGATGCCCGGTCCGGGTGATCCGACGCGTCAGCGCATCCGAGTTGTGATCACATCACAACACACCTGAGACTCTGGGCAGTGCAGATCTCAACAATAGTACTCTTTGTATATAAACCTGTCAGTTGAGGAGAACATGTTATGGCATCATGGCCGTAAGAGCGTTAGCTCAGAGTTCAGTGGGGCCAAGTCCCTGTGACTTGGTTCAAGGGTTCAGTGGGGCTGGCTCAAAGAGACCAGATCAAAGGTTTAGCGTCTCGAGGCTAAGTCAAACAATGACTCAGTCCGCAGACAGAGTTGATCTTCTGGCTTCACAGAAGAGGAGGACGATGAGAGAGAGGCAGAGGAGGAAGAGGAACACAAGGGTTCCTTGAGGTGTGCTCAGGTCAAGCAAGATGAAAGCCAGCACAACACAAGTTGTGATTGAGAGGCAGTACAGGGCAAAGGGATGTGACAGGAAATGGGACAAAGCTAAGCTTGGGGCATTCCCCAGCTTTTACAGGTGCTTAAATACTGTAAGTAGCGAGGCTGTACAGTACCATAAGCAGAACAATAGATAAAGGTAGACCAATAGCAAAAGTAGCTTGACAATAGGTAAAACACAATAAGTGAAACACAATAGGTGAAACACAACAGATGAAACAATAAGGGATCATTACCATCAAGGGATGAAATGGTAACCAAGGGGACAAGGGTGACAAAGGAGAACAATAATGAGAGGGATTATGGACGAACTGACAAGGGGGTAAATTACAACACTCACCATTGAAAACCTTAGACCATATGTCCTCCAAGATTTGTGCATCGTGAGCTGCTTCATTGGTCATCTTTTGAGCTGCCATCTCAGCAGCCTCTCTTGTGAGCCAGGCCTTCTCTTCCTGTTCAGCAAGCCACTGCACCTTAACTTCAGGATGGCCCTCCTGCCACTTGGTGATTGCTGCTTGAATTCGGTCCTCATATGCATCATCTGCTTGGCATGATCGCTTTGTGTGGATGGGCAGCATCAATGAAATGGTTTATTACACTGCAAAGCAGGAGAGTGTTACAGTAATGGGGCTCATGAGAGGATGAGGATGGGGATGGCTTAGAGACATGTGATTAGCCAAGGATACTGATTTGAAGCACCAACTTGAACTCTACCATTCTGCATGACATCTCTCCAAAAACATGAGGAAGAGGAAAACATCAAATGGGTATATGCTGACAAAACAAAATGTGGGTGGATTCACATTAATCATTACTTGTACCCCCCATTTGAAAGAAATCAAGATCATCATTTTCATTGTGTCTACAAATTCTGACTGAGTGCTAGGTACCTTAAGTAAGCTGCATGGTTGGTGGGTCAGTGACAGTAGCTTGTCTCGGTCCATGGAAATTCATCCTTGGGAGATATTGTGACAACTCACTGTTGAACAATCCTGTTCAAGAGTGAGGTAAGAACTGGGAGACAAGTCAACTGAGTTCCAAGACAAAGTTGGCGAAGAGTACAGTCCAAACAAGTAGCAGGTACCAGAGAGGGACTGGTATCAGCTGTGAGAGGTGATCATGAAGAGAAAGAGCCAGGGCATGCTAGATAAGGTGGTCCTAAAGGAGTACCCTTGGTAATAGAGTGCCACAAATCAAATGGACAGTCTGAAGACTGTCTGCTACTTTATTGAGTGCTTATATACTACAAGAGAACTGCTAAATAGGGAACAAGTCATAACCTTGTTATCAAGCACAATGGATGGATGGGTAAGAAGTCAGAGTATGCTTACTGAGCATGCTCAGTCATGCTCAGTAAGCTGCTGAGTAAGAAGGCTCATATTGATGAGTAAGAGCCTTTAGTGTCCACATGTTCATGGCTTAGTACATATACAAAGCACCTGATCCATTTACTGTTAGTTTAGAGCCAGACTTGTAGTTTGGTTCAGGGAATAGAGTGGTCTATAAGGCCCCTTATATAGTTCTATTAGGGTCCTTAGAGTTGACCCTAATACTTATATTAAGGTCCTTAGTATTGCTTTAAGCCCATGATACCAACCGAGAATTCTTGAACTTCAAACTTGAACTTGAATTTCGGGATTTTCTGGGCATGACTGGTGTGACCAGTGTGATATAAGTGACATTGCATATATGATAAACTAATAGGTTTTTGTTTAATATGAGTTTTTATTTGCTTGTGATTTGCATATTCATGTATTGTGATTGCAGCCGTGACTGGGAACTGACTCAGCCTGCTGTGTCCACTGAATGTTGCCAAGGCATACTGTAGGGCCCAGATCCATGCATGCGAAGTGAGAGATTTTTGAAGAGGAAATGGAAAATCTTTTTTTTTAAAAAAACACTATTCAATAACACATTCTGCGTGGTCCCTCTGAATTCTCTGATACTGCTCCCACATGTCATCAGCAATTTTATCTCGCCTGATATTTGCTCACTCCCTCTCACACTGTGTCACAGGGCCTGTTCCAAGTTCACCAGCCAGTGCTTCCTCTTCTTGTGCATCCATCTGGAGGTCAGCCACTTGGTCATCAAAGGTGCAGGTGCAGGTGTGGGTGTGGGTGCAGGTGTGGGTGTGGGTGCAGGTGTGGGTGTGGGTGCAGGTGTGGGTGTGGGTGCAGGTGTGGGGGTGGGTGCAGGTGTGGGTGTGGGTGCAGGTGTGGGTGTGGGTGCAGGTGTGGGTGTGGTGCAGGTGTGGGGTGTGGGTGCAGGTGTGGGTGTGGGTGCAGGTGTGGGTGTGGGTGCAGTGGTGGGTGTGGGTGCAGGTGTGGGTGTGGGTGCAGGTGTTGGGTGTGGGTGCAGGTGTGGTGTGTGGGTGGCAGGTGTGGGTGTGGTGTGCGAGTGGTGTGGTAGGTGTGGGGTGGGCAGGTGTGGGTGTGGGTGCAGTGTGGGTGTGGTGCAGTGTGGGTGTGGGTGCAGGTGTGGGTGTGGGTGCAGGTGTGGGTGTGGGTGCAGGTTGTGGGTGTGGGTGCAGGTGTGGGTGCAAGTGCAAGTGTGGGTGCAAATTCAGGCATGGGCAGGGAGAGACCAAGAGAATGGACAGTTGAGTCAAAGACATCAACAACTCTGTTCATGACCACTGTAACACCCATGACAGCAGACACCATGGTGTCACCCTTCTGTTTTTTAGCTGAAGATGTTTCGGACATCAGGATATCATCAATGCGAGGTGATTTATGCTTGTTGGTTATGAAGTCAAATGAGGTATTTGCAAAGTCAAATGAGGTATTTGATGGTGAAATCAATGCCCTCCTGTTGCCGCTGACTTGAGACAAATTGGGGGTCAGGTGAGCAGGAGTAGGTGGCTGGGATGGAGCATGCTCACACGCGGTGTTGGCTGCGAAGCCCAGTACGCATGTTTGCCTTTGGTTGTTGTTCCTACAAGAGATTCCATGGCCTTGCAATGTGGCCAGCCCTTGTTGTGGAACTTCTTGACCACTGGTTTGTCCTACTAAAGTAAGATATTGTCAACAAATCATGAGTTACAGATGCACCATGACCAGCTCATCATACACTGCCTGATTTTGATTTTCTGCTGATACATCCATTCCTGTCACATCATCCCAAGCCATGCCAGACTTATTTTTGATTGCTGAATTGGTGTCCCAGTTGGTCTTCATCTAGTTGAATGGTGTCAGTGTTGAGGTGTAGTGAAAAGAGGAAACACATACCCTTTGCCACTTCATCTTGCATGAGCTCAGAGTTTTGAAGCCACCCTTCTTACAAAGGGACCTAATTTGACTGGCTGCCTCATTGAAGACTTGATCCTTGAACATTGTCATGAACCATTCTCCGGAGAGGGCCCTTGAAGGACCCTTCCTTATAGGAGGAAACCTGGTCTCTATGGTGTCACCCTGTTCACACGAGCAAAAGGGGTGAGTAGAGTTGTCCACAATATCGCGCGCGCATTGTTGCGCGAAGCGATTCTCGGCACAATCGACATACAGCAAGCCCCACTTAAAGGCAACCCTTCTAGCAACAAAAGACAGTATTAGGGCCTTCCTAAGGACCCTTTGGAACGACCCTAGGAGCTCTACAATAGGCACTAACCTAGTATCAAAGGCCCTACAACACGTTATTAGACCAACTCTAATAACTATAGAACGACTATAAGGCAATACTAAGGACCTTAATAGAAGTATTAGGGTCGACTCTAAGGACCCTAATAGAACTATATAAGGGCCTTATAAGATGACACTATTCCCTAACCAAACTACAAGTCCTCAAATGACCGGCCCTAAACTAACTAACAAGAAATGAATCAGGTGCTTACACTGTGCACTAAAGTAGTAAACACTGTGGACAATGGAAGCTCTTACTCATCAAGAAGAGTCTTCTTACTCAGCAGCTTACTGAGCATGACCGAGCATGCTCAGTAAGCGTCCTCCGACTTCTTACTCATCACTCTATTGTGCTTGATAACAAGGTTATGACTTGTTCCCTATTTAGCAGTTCTCTTGTAGTATATAAGCGCTCAATAAAGTAGCGGACAGTCCTCAGACTGTCCATTTGTTTACGGCACTCTCCAACCCTGGGATACTCCTTTAAGGACCGTCCCCTTGTGACTATCCTGGCCTCTTCCCTGCGTGATTGCTCAACTCTCACAGTAACAATACCTCTCTGGTATCTGTTACTACTCTGGACTCTACTTCTTGCCCACGCAGTCTTGGACGTCTATCGACTCGTCTCCGAGCTTATCCCTCGCTCTTGAACTGGATAGTTCAACAGTGAGTCTTGACAAAGGGTCCTTAGGGAGGCTATAATACTGTCCTTTATTGCTAAAAGGGTTGCCATTAAGTGGGGCTTGCTGTATGTCAATTGTGCTGAGAATCGCTCACATGACAATGCACGTGCAATATTGTGGACACCTCTACTCACCTCTTTTGTCCATGTGAACAGGGTGACACCATAGAGGCTGGGTTTCCTCTCATGAGGAAGGGTTCTTCAAGGGCCCTCTCTGGGAAATGGTTCATGACACAGTGTATTCCTAGGATAATATTGTGGTCTCCAATGTTAATGACTAGGAATTCTGCTTGTTTGTCATGAGTGGCACCCATTTGCACTCAAATGCAAAGTATCTGGATGGTGCTGAAGCACATTAGTCCATTGACATTTTGTGTTCCATCTACATTTTGTGCTGGCAGGGGTCTGGTCATTGCTTGGAGGTGCAGGTGGTGCTTTTGTGCAAAATGTTCATGAATTATCATTCCTTCCACTCCACTATCAAGTTAAGCTCTTGCACCAATTTCATTGCCACTTATCTTCCCCACAGTGGTAATTTTCAAGGTAATGGATGGGGAGTGAATATTCTTGGTAAAAACTTTGGGGTAATTGATTTCTCTTTGTATTGTACTGATTTGGACCATGTCCCTTCTTGGTGCAAAAGGGGATCCAATTAAAAATCCATAGGAGCAGATCTGGGGCATGGGATCAAGTCTGCAAGTGTTCATCTCCAAGTAGTCAATGGTGCAACAGGAATGGGCTCTTCTTGTACTGGTTTGGTGTTCTTGTCTTGAATAGTAGTGGCACTAACTGTTTGGGGGTGAGATCCTTGCCTTGACATCCTTGGGCAGCTTTCTTTGATCTACATTAGTTTGCCATATGGTTCTTCTTTCCACAATAGTAACAAAGGTTGTTCTTGTGTTGAAACTCTTTTTCTGCATCAGTGAGGGGTTTCCTTTCAATTCTAGACTCCCAGGGCTGCTTGTTAGGTTCTCCTTGGTATAAAGTAATTTCTAGTGGGTTATCTGATCCTTGGGTGTTTAATCCTTGGGCGCATACTTGAAAGTGTCCTCCTCAGAAGGCTGTGGAATTATACAGGTGAAATAGGTTGTCAAATTCTCTAGCTGCTTTGATAAGGGCTGCAAGCATAGTGGGGGTTGGTGTTATTCCTAATATCTTTTGATGTAAGGCTGGATTATGGTTTCTTCTGAATGTGTACATATTGGTTCTTTCATTTGTGGTAGCTCATGATGTATGGTGTGACCATTTCTGATACCATTCATTAAATGGTAGCTTTCCTTGGTAATAAGTGTGGATGGTGTTGGCAGAGGCCAATTCCGCTTCAGTGGGGATAAAATGATCAGGAAAAGCTTTCTTGAAGTCCTCCCATGATCCATGGTTTGCCACTGTTCATGCCATGGCTTTAGTGGTTTGTTCTCTAGCCCATGCTCCAGCAGGAGTTCCTACTTTGAAGTGTGTTAGTGCAGTGGCAACCTTCTTGCTTTCATCTGGAGAAGAGTCATCATTGATGTAGTAATAATTAGCCCAAGCTGTCCAAAATGCTTCTGCATTATCAGCTTTTCCATTGAAATGTTCTGGGGCAGTTCCTACAAGGTGTGGATGGCTAGACATTGTGGGGTTCTGGGTTGTTGCAGGTGTAACAATGGGTGGAGCTGAGCCTTATAATTGGATTCTAGTTGGGGTGTGGGCTCAAGGGACTGCTTGTGGTGTGCTGCTAACTATATGAGGGGTTGGTTGTTGAGTATTTTGTCAGGTGGAAGGTCCTGGAGTAGTGCTTCAGATACGAGGTGCAGTGCCTAGGATAGTGCTGACTTCTTGTTCCTCTCTGGTAGTGAAATCAACTTCCCTGTGGTTATAGTAAATCCACTGTTTTCTCAAACAACTCCACTTCACTGGTTTTCTTTGAAAGGTCCTGGTGAGGTCTAATGGGTTAAAGTCTTGAATGTGTTCTGCTCCTGTAAGTTCTGCTTTAATTTGTGCAAGGGTGACTTCGTCATTATTGTCTTCATATAACCAGGGTTCTGCAAGATTTCTGTGATTGATGATAGATGCTCTGTCAAACTTTCCTCAGTAACAATGATCTTGGGTGTCATAGTTTAGGCTTTTAAATACTAGTGGAACTTGTTCTTCTTCTTGTTCTGTTACACCATTTTCCTTTTATGTTTACCTCTTACCTTTTGCTATGGACTGCTTGCTTTCGTACGTCCCTTTGCTTACTAGTCTCGTGATCTCTTATGTCTTGTGATCCCTTCTGTGTTATCATGTGATCCATACATGTCCAGGTAACACTGGATTGCTGTTACTTTCCCTTTGTTTGGTTCTCTTTCCATTTATATTCACTTCTTAGTTTCGACTGTGCAATGCTGCGCACCTACTGTGCAGCACAGTTACTTGGTTCTGACTCATTCGTGGCCTCATTCCTATGACTCCTACTTATTATGACTCCTACCATACTAGTAGCACAGTCAAAGCGCAGCTATTGCTGCGCTTCTCCTGTATATAAGCTCAGTACTTTGTGACCAAAGCCCTAAGCTTGGTCTCTTGTAGAATCCAACCTACTCTTGTCCAACATCTTTGCCTGCAACCCACGTTGCTCCTAATCCTCAAACCACATCCACCTCTCCATTTCATCAACTCTCAACACACCATCCACCATCTACTCTTCGCCTTTCCCTTCCTTCCCTAAGAGTCTCTCTTCACTCCCCTGAGAAGAGCTCTCCTCCTTTAAGACCTACCTTCCTCTACTCTCTCTGCGTTGTTCAAGGTCCTTGACAGACTTGAACGCATATAGCTAGCGGAACCAGCCCTAGTCTATCCCATTACAAACTTACCCTAGCTTCTCAATGGACCAAGTTGTACTAGGAAGGGTCTATTGGCCATAACCTGTTTAGCATAAAACACTTCGACCGCTGGAGGGATCCTTACTCATTATACACGGGAACCAGCCCATTTCTTGAACACCTCACTATCATCAACTTGTTTTCCGCTTGTGATCTGACACGGCTAGTTACCGTGACATGTTCAGTAAGATTTCTTCTAGTACTCATAGGCTTAGACAATGGTTATAGTCCAATGGCCATTGTTCCAGGGATATGCTATAATGTAGGCCAGTTTCAGTCACATAGTATCTGGTCTTCCTTGATGTTTTCTTAAATGGATTCAGGAGTATACTTTGGTGATACTGCTTTGCATTAGAACTACTCAGGTTTTCCACAGAGATCCTTCAAATTCTGCTGGAGAGATGGCAAAGTCATTTATTTCTTTGATGGGGTGTTGATAAACAACAAAGTGCATAAGTCATTGATGTCAAGCCTGGGTACAGTAACTTCTGAATTCAAGGAGTTCTCTTTTTGAATGCATAGGTAAATTTAGAGCTAAGAAAGATTGTTCTGGTAAGCAGCAATGTAAATCAGTATTCATAATATCAATACTATCAGGGGATTCAATGAGAGGGGATGCAAAGGGTTGGGGAGGTATGACAGGTGTAGGAATGCAATTGGTAAACAAAGGTATGTAGTGTCAGGACTCACTGTTGAACAATCCTGTTCAAGAGTGAGTTAAGAGTTTGGAGATGAGTCGACTAAGTTCTAGGACAAAGTTGGCAAATAGCATGGTCCAAACAAGTAACAAGTACCAGAGGTGAACTGGTACTGTCTGTGAGAGATGATCATGGAAGGAGAGAGCCAGAGTGTACTAGATAAGGCAGTCCTAAAGGAGCACCTTCAGTAGTGGAGTGCCACAAATCAAATGGACAGTCTGAAGACTGTCCACTACTTTATTGAGCACTTATATATAGTGCTTCAAAGTCCAGTCAAGTCCAGTTTTTCCCACGATTTTGGTGTGACTGTGACCATGACTGGCTGCTGGTTTGCCCAATCCTCAAAAAACCAGACCAGACTGCACATGACCAGTTACATGCGGTCATTTGCAGTCAATTGACCAGTTCAGACCAGTCCCAACTGAAACTGGAGGATGACTGGTTGAAACCAGTTCTTGACCCAGGAACAGCCACACTTGCCTCGCCTTTCCCTTGCATCATCATTGCCACCATGCTGCCATTTCCCTCTCTCTCATGTTGCTGCCACTTTCCACCACCACCCCCATTGCATGCACTGTAAGGTGGGTTCCCACTGGCTTGGGAATCATGCAGTGCACTACTTTCATGCGCTCCTTCCCTCCACACATGCTGGGCAAATGCTGACACACGAATCCATGATGACACAACTGAGCTTCCCATGTGCACAAAAATCGCATGTTAAGCTGTACTTTTTTTTTTCTCTCTCATCTGGCCAATCCCTAGACTCAAGACCCTGATGGCATGCAACCCATCTTGTCCCATGAGCACAACTTTCATGCCTTGAGCCATGTGCATTTTTTTATTCTCATTCTTTCATTTTCACAGCTTTCTGATTCATTCCACTTTGCAGGCTGCGTTTTTGTTCATACTGCACCCACCCACTTGTGTGCCACAGCCTATGTTTGCCATCACCACTGCGCCTCCTGCCTCACCTCATCTCACTCCATCACCACCTCCACCTGGCATGCACACGCAATGCATCTTTTCCCACATGCACAATTTTCACACATTGAGCCATGTGCATTTTTTTCTTTCTTTCTTTCATTTTTATGGCTTTCTGATTTGTTCCACTTTGCAGGCTGTTTTCACATGCTCATGTTCATTCCGTGGTGCCCACCCACTCATGCGCCACAGCCCATCACTACCATGCCTCCTCCCTCACCTTGTCTCACCTTGTCTCCACCTCTGTCTCAAACACACACACAGAACATCTAGGTATAGGAAGAGGTTCACACTATGACAGGTTATGACCAGTTATCTGGTCTGGTCTAAGGTGAATCACAGCTGGTCACGGAATCAGGTGTGGGACTGCAATGGACAAAGCAACGTGACGCTCCATTCCTTCCATCCTTCACTACCAACCACACACTCATGCTACCACCTCGCACCTGATGTTAAGACCTCAACTGCATCACCCACCCCTCACCACTGACCACGTGCCCATGCCATGCCCTGGCTCATGCAATGTGTTTGCATCTCAAGCCTTTCACCCACTGAAGCCCATCATGTTCATCATGTTGCCGCCATTGATTGGCATTGCCACCATGTCCTGCACGTGTTTGAGACGTGCCCTCTCTCATTCAGCCTTCTTCATGGCCTTCTTCTCTGCATGCATGGCCAGCTCCTTGTCTTGGATTTTGGTGAGCCGCTTGTCAAAGTCAAACACTTTTGCTTGAGACGCTTCCTTGGTCTGCACATGGAGGGAGGTGATTTTAGTGCAGACCTGCTTGAGGGTAGACCATTCCAACCATGTCGTCTGTCTGAGTGCACGCAGATCTGGTCGCATCATTCATTCCTCACCACACCCTCAACTGCCTCACCCAGTCCCGATCCTCTGATTCCCTTTCACCATTCTATTTCCTTTATTATCTTCTACTCTTTGTACTTCCCCCATGTATAAAAACCCTTAGCTACTCTGTAGCTAAGAGAGAGAAGAATAAGATCCCCTTTCCTTTGACATCTGCCTCTGCTTGAATGAAGAACTTCAAACAACCAAGTGTGTGATACCAGCTCCTCTCTCCCCTTGCTCCCACCTCTGGTTCCTCAGTTGATGTCCACTTAATGGTCCAACAACCCTGCTCTTTCACATTTGTGCATCTCCAGACACACCACACTGGTGGTCTAGAGCTTGCCTAAAGCTATGACCATAGTCCTCAAACCCATGAAATCTTGACAGAAATCCCAGGCACACCAGGCACACCAGTCTTAACCAGTCTTGACCAGTCTTGACCAGTTTTTATCTTGCTTGAAAGTTGATGTGACTGTGACTGGACATTCTACAATCCAGTTTGACCTTGACTGAAAGTTCATTCATGATCAGTCAGGTCAGGTTCAGTCAAGCAGTTTTTTGCAGTCAATGTGACTTGACCTGAAAGCACTAAACACATGGTGGGACATATGTCCCATGCACTGATGCCAGATATGGAGTGGTAATGCACCTGATTGCATGTGGAGAGCTGGAGATGAGAAATCAATGTAGAATAGATTGTGCTCCAGGTATCCTTGTGTGATCTTCCAATCTTTGATGTAGATTTGATACCCCTTTTGAATAAATGTGATGTGTCACCCCTTCCAGAGCAGTGCACTGACTGAGAAGTAACACATGTCAGCCTCCAGAACATGCATAACATCTGTGAGGGTCAATTGAATATCTCCATTTCCTCTGGGCAGTAGGATGGACACTGATCCGGTCTCAATCTGCTTGATGATTGCATGACCTCCAAGATTGACTGACCTGGAGGCCAGAGCGTAGGTGACAAAGTTGGTCCAGAGTGGACTAATATGATGGGTTGCTCCAGAATCAATCATCCAGCAGGATCTAGCTGCTGTGTAAAGGGAAATTCAAATCTCATTTTCATCATCCAAGACCTCTGTAATAGTAGTGCTAGTCTCTACTATGTATGCATTGACCTTTCTGTTAGTTCCTGCACTGGTCTCCAACTCTTTCTTTGCCTTCTCCTCCTCCTCCTTTTTCTTTTTTCTGCACTCCAGAGACTTGTGTCCAAGTTTCTGACAATAATAGCATTTTATTTTGGGCTTGTCTTTGTCCTTTTTGACTGGAGCAACTTTGTTAAGAGACGCGGAGGAACTAGCCTGGCAACTTTCCTCATTGAGGATCCGATCTTGGATCATCTGGGGATTAAGATCAGCAGGATTGCCACCAGCTAAGATAGTTTGTGCTAGACCCAAGTAAGCTTCAGGTAAAGCTCAGAGAATGATAAGACTGTAGAGGCCATCAGGAAAGATGTATTTGTTGTTTTGGAGATTGATGTTACCAAGTGGTTTGGGGTCCGGAAGATGCCGGAACACCTGAACTATGGACTGCACTGTTTCCATTATGCGTGCGTCAGATCTTGATCGTTTATGTTCGTTGATATTACATTCGGAACGCGTTGATCGTATCGTTTAGAAGATGTACTGAAAAAGCAATGAGTAGCATTGCTTCCGTCCCAGATGTTCCTGTACCGCCACGTACGTCGATTCCTTGATTGGGGAAGCACTTAATGCTTCCAGCACCGAGATCGTTTACATAGAAGCAACCTCGCTTCTATGAGCTGCCTTTTGCTTCTATAGCACCAACCAGTACTACAGTAGCATGAACCTTATCCCTGTAGGGCTATATAAAGCCTCCAGTAGAAACAGTTGAGCCTTAAGCTCGACTTAGTTTGCCAATCCCAAACAGTTGACTCCTACCCCGTCTGCAGAGCCCCTCTCATCTTGTTGTCATACTCTAGAAGGATCTAACACTCCTTCCCCTCCACGAGTATTGCTTGCTTGACTCAAGCATATCTGCATTGGTAGGACGTGTTTATAGACGCGACCATTGATCTTATTTAAGGCACTTTGGAGCCTTAACAATTGATTCATGCATCATTTAATTTCTGTAGCTGTGGGATCATCAGACTTGCATCATCCAAGGATGTGGCAGAGAGTGCAGTCCATGTGTTGAACACAGACATAGATCTGATGCCACTGCTAATGTTACAAACCAAGGCCAGGTCCTGGCCATATATTGTCCTATTTCACTCAAGAGAGACCTCTCTCACTTTGCATTGCCAACTCACTTCCGTTTCTTGGGCTACCCCTCCTGCGGTGCAAGATATCACTGTTGCAAAGGCACTATAACATGACCAGACACCTGTTTCCTAATTGAGTAATCATCGCATGGCAGCCACATGGCCACCCAGCCACCAAGAACCTGACACAGTGGTACAAACTCCTACAAACTGTTGCATAACTCAGATGACATCATCAAGGCTCCAATGACATCATGGCTGACTGAGCAACTCCACAGTGACCTCATAGGCTCACTAAGCACTCCACAGTGACATCATAAGGATGTCATCGCTCCACAATGATCAGTAATATGCTCAGTAAGCCTGAAACCTGACACAAGCAAGTTTATGCCTTTATAGTCCTATTGGATGGTACCAAAGGGTCTAGGATAGTTCCAGTTCTTTGTAATTGACCCTGTACACTGTATATAAGCCCCAATGTAGCATGGCAGTCATCAGACTGTCCATTTGTGATACTCTTATCTTCCTGGGTACTCCCCTGCGACTGCTCAGTCTAAAGCCCTCCCTCATCTTCAACGTACTCTTTGTTACCAAGTGGTTTGGGGTCCGGAAGATGCTGGAACACCTGAACTATGGACTGCATCGTTTGCATCATGCGTGCATCAGATCTTGATCGTTATGCTCGTTGATATCGCGTTCGGAATGCGTTAATCATATCTTTCTGAAGGTGTATTGAAGAAGCAATGAGTAGCATTGCTTCTGTTCCAGATGTTCCTGTACTGCCACATACATCACTTCCTTGATTAGGAAAGTACTTATGACACCGAGATTGCTACTAGGGAAGCACTTAATGCTTCCAGCACTGAGATCATTTTACATAGAAGCAACCTCGCTTCTATGAGCTGCCTTTTGCTTCTATAGCACCAACCAGTACTACAGTAGCATGAACCTTATCCCTGTAGGGCTATATAAAGCCCCAAGTCTGTAGCAGTTGAGCCCTAAGCTCAACTTAGTTTGCCAATCCCAAACAGTTGACTCCTACCCCGTCTGCAGAGCCCCTCTCATCCTGTTGCCATACTCCAGAAGGACCTAACACTCCTTCCCCTCCATGAGTATTGCTTGCTTGACTCAACACTCTTCAATGACCACCTTGTTTAAAGCCCCTCACTGCACTGGCCTCCACACTTTGCCTCTGCCTTCTGCAACACGTCCCAGTCCCCATCTGGTATCTTCTTGTCATTTGGCTCGTCCTCCTGTTCAATGCCATTTACACCACGTACCATCTGTTCCAACCCTTGCCCACCTGCTCCTGAGTCCTTCGTGATCAGCAGTACGTGTCTTGACAGCTGATGCATTTGAGTTCATCCCACTTGAGTTTGCAAGTACTGAATTTGGCATCACTTATCTGGACTAGTATGTCTGGCTGAATATAAAGATCAAAGATGCCTTCTGGTGCCAGTTCTTCAGCATCCCAGTTGGCATCGCCAGAAGGTTTGGTGTCAGTTAAGTGACGATTGAAGCCATTCATTTTCATGATAGCTTCAAAGTGCTTCAACCAAAGTGGCCAATTAGCTGCACCCAAGATCTCCATTGAGATCCCAGCAGGTTGCATAAAGATAGGGGGGAGTGTCATTTGAAAATGTTAGGTAATAGGGTGAATTGCCAATTCAGACCAGCAGAGAAATTATAGCCAGATCAATTAGAGATCAAATCAGTATCTTTGATGTGTGATGTAACTGCATGCACATCAATCCTTTGGCTCCAGGGACCAAGGGAGTAAGATGTTGTCTGATAACAGAGGTTTGTGGGGAAGGGAGGTGTGATATGTCAAGACTCACTGTTGAACTATCCAGTTCAAGAGCAAGGGATAAGCTCAAAGACAAGTCAATAGATGTCCAAGATGGCATGGGCTAGGAGTAGAGTCCAGAGCAGTAACAAATACCAAAGGGGTATAGTTACTGTTAACGTCGAGCAATCATGCAGAGAGGAGGCCAGGGTAGTCACAAGGGGATGGTCCTTAAAGGAGTATCCCAGGAATGGAGAGTGCCGTAAACAAATGGACAGTCTGAGGACTGTCCGCTACTTTATTGAGCGCTTATATACTACAAGAGAACTGCTAAATAGGGAACAAGTCATAACCTTGTTATCAAGCACAATAGAGTGATGAGTAAGAAGTCGGAGTGCGCTTACTGAGCATGCTCAGTCATGCTCAGTAAGCTGCTGAGTAAGAAGGCTTCTCTTGATGAGTAAGAGCCTTCACTATCCACATGTTCACTGCTTTAGTACATGTGCGAGCACCTGATTCATTTTCTGTTAGTTAGTTTAGGGCTGGTCATTTGAGGACTTATAGTTTGGTTTAGGGAATAGTGTTATCTTATAAGGCCCTTATATAGTTCTATTAGGGTCCTTAGAGTCGACCCTAATACTTCTACTAAGGTCCTTAGTATTGCCTTATAGTTCATTCTATAGTTATTAGAGTTAGTCTAATAACACGTTGTAGGGTCTTTGATACTGTGTCAGTGCTTATTGTAGGGCACCTAAAGTCGTCCTAAAGGGTCCTTAGGAAGGCCCTAATACTGTCCTTTATTGCTAAAAGGGTTGCCATTAAGTGGGGCTTGCTGTATGTTGATTGTGCCAAGAATTGCTCACGCGACAATGTGCACGTGATATTGTGGACACCTCTACTCACCCCTTTTGCTCATGTGAACAGGGGTGACACCATAGAGGCTGGGTTTCCTCTCATAAGGAAGGGTCCTTCAAGGGCCCTCTCTGGAGAATGGTTCATGACATTATAGGAATAAACATGTGTGGTGATCTCTGTGGACTTTAGATACAGGCAGGGCCCATAACCTGTTGAAGATGCGCAGTGTGTGTGATTAGATAGCAGCAGATGATAAGATCGCACGCAGATCTATCAGACAATAGTTCAGTTTAGTTGATACAAAACTGATATTAACTATGTACCTATCAGACAATAGCTACAACATGTTATCAGTACAGAGAAATAAGATATCATAGACTAAGTACTCACTTCAGTTTAGTTGATACAAAACTGAAGTGATCTACGTGCTTTGTGGCATTCTTAAGTACCTCAGACCACCACTAAGTGCAGTGCAGCTAACTACCATTATGGATCACTAAGTATGTCCAAGGATCAGTGGTAACTAGCTACCAATTGTCCAAAATCATCTAATCAATGTCTCTAATGCATGCTGCAGTGTATGAGCTGAAGCCGGTAATGCCCGGTCTGGGTGATCTGACGCGTCAATGCATCAGAGTTGTGATTGCATCACAATGCACCTGGGGCTCAGGCCAGTGCTGATCTCAACATTCTTACTCAGCAGCTTACTGAGCATGACTGAGCATGCTCAGTAAGTGTCCTCCAACTTCTTACTCATCGATCAATTGTGCTTGATAACAAGGTTATGACTTGTTCCCTATTTAGCAGTTCTCTTGTAGTATATAAGCGCTCAATAAAGTAGTGGACAGTCTTCAGACTGTCCATTTGAATTGCAGCACTCTATAACCGGGGGTACTCCTTTAGGACCACCCTATCTAGCATGTCCTGGCTCTCTCCCTTCATGATCATCTCTCACAGCTGATACCAGCTCCTCTCTGGTATCTGTTACTCATTTGGACTATCCTCATTGCTGTCAAGACTCACTGTTGAACTATCCAGTTCAAGAGTGAGGGATAAGCTCAAAGATGAGTCAATAGATATCCAAGATGGCATGGGCAAGAAGTAAAGTCCAAAGCAGCACCAAATACCAGAGTGGTATGGTTACTGGTAGAGTTGAGCAGGTACATAGGGAAGAGGCCAGAATGGTCACAAGGGGACGGTCCTTAAAGGAGTAACCCAGGGATAGAGAGTGCCATAAACAAATGGGCAGTCTGAAGACTGTCCACTATCTTATTGAGCGCTTATATACTACATGTTGTGACATGTACTGCTGATCACTAAGGACTCAGGAGCAGGTGGGCAAGGGTTGGAACAGACGGTATGCGGCATAAACAGCATTGAGCAGGAGGACGAGCCAAACGACGAGGAGGTACCAGATGAGGACTGGTATGTGTTGAAAGAGACAAAGGCAAAGGCTAGAGGCCAGTGTAGTGATGGCTTTAAACAAGGCGGTCATTGAAGAGTACCTTGAAGACGAGAGTAGACTTTAAACTGAGCGGTCATGGGGGAGTACCCAGGAGGATGAGAGTATCACAAATGGACAGTCTGACAACTGCCATGCTTCATTGGGGCTTATATACAGTGTACAGGGTCAATTACAAAGAACTGGAACTATCCTAGACCCTTTGGTACCATCCAATAGAACTACAGAGGCATAAACTCGCTTGTGTCAAGTTTCAGGCTTACTGAGCACATTACTGATCATTGTGGAGTGATGACATCATTATGGTGTCATTGTGGAGTGCTTAGTGAGCCTATGAGGTCACTGTGGAGTCGCTCAGTCAGCCATGATGTCATTGGAGCCTTGATGATGTCAGATGAGTTATGCAACAGTTTCTAAGAGTTTGTGCTGCTGTTTTGGGTTCTTGGTGGCTGGGTGACCATGTGGCTGCCACGCGATGATTACCCGATTAGGAAACGGGTGCCTGGTCGTGTTATAGTGCCTTTGCAATAGCGATATCTTGTACCACAGGAGGGTAGCCCAGGAAACGGAAGGGAGTTGGCAATGCAAAGTGAGAGAGGTCTCTCTTGAGTGAAATAGGACAATCTACGGCCAGGACCTGGCCTTGGTTCATAACATTCATCCCCTCTTTTATAGATTTGTTGCTCCTGCAACAGTAGGGACTTGTTCCTTGGAAGGTGGAGTAGTTTGCATATGAAAAAGTCAAAGTCTGTTTTGTTCATGGGGAGTTCTTTCTTGTTCTATGGATTGCTTTGGGGATAGCTGTGGTCGGTTGAGTGCATGTGATCGCAAGGGTTCTCTGAAAGGTTCTTGGTAACAAGGATAAAGGTAGTCATTGACGGAGGTCATGATGAGAGTTGTTGGTTTAGGGT
>JAGFNK010000365.1:0-53318 GCA_025769875.1 Russula earlei
GCAACTGAGGCTTGTTTCTTTGAGCTCCAACTCACAGCCCCACCTGCCAACATGAAGATGAAGCCTGATGTGGACTTGTGATTGTTCACATTGCTGGCCCAGTCTGCATCCATGTACCCAACTAGGGTTGTCTGAGTCCTGAGGCCATGTTGGAAGACTAGGCATTTGTTACTTGTGCCTCGGATGTATTGGATGGCATGGTCGAGTGTGCATTGGTGATCATTTCCGGGGTACACAGCATGTTGTCCAAGGGCTGCAACAGTGAAGGTGAGGTTGGGTTGGGTGCCTAGCATAAGGTACATGATGGCCCTGAGTGCATGTTGGTAGGACTTGACATCCACATCCACTGTGTCCACTTTCAGAAGGTGTTCATTTGCCAGCATGGGGGTACTGATTGGTTGAATGTCCAACTTTCCTAGGCATTGAAGAATTTGTGCTTGGTGGCTAGGGTGAGGATTGCATGTAGGGACGTGAGTTTCATGAAAGGCACAAAGGTTTCATTGAAGTTGATGCCTTCAATTTGGGTAAATCCCTGTGTCACTAGGTGAGCTTTATATTTTAGTATTGTTCTGTCTGGCCCCCTTTTTATTTTGAAGACCCATTTTGTTGAGACTCACTGTTGAACAATCCAGTTCAAGAGCGAGGGATAAGCTCAAAGACAAGTTGATAGACATCCAAGACAGCATGGGCAAGAAGTAATGTCCAGAGCAGTATCAAATACCAAAGAGGTATTGTTACTGGAAGTGTCAAGCAATTATGCAAGGAAGAGGCCAGAATGATCACAAGGGGATGGTCTTTAAAGGAGTATCCCAGGGGTAGAGAGTGCTGTAAACAAATGGACAGTCTGAAGACTGTCCACTACTTTATTGAGCGCTTATATACTACAAGAGAACTGCTAAATAGGGAACAAGTCATAACCTTGTTATCAAGCACAATTGATGGATGAGTAAGAAGTCAGAGTATGCTTACTGAGCATGCTCAGTCATGCTCAGTAAGCTGCTGAGTAAGAAGGCTCCTATTGATGAGTAAGAGCCTTTACTGTCCACATGTTCACTGCCTTAGTACACATGCAAAGTACCTGATTCATTTACTGTTAGTTAGTTTAGGGCCGGTCATTTGAGGACTTGTAGTTTGGTTCAGGGAATAGAGCTGCTTATAAGGCCCCTTATATAGTTCTATTAGGGTCATTAGAGTCGACCCTAATACTTATATTAAGGTCCTTAGTATCGCTTTGTAGTTCATTCTATAGTCATTAGAGTTAGTCTAATAACATGTTGTAGGGCTTTTAATGTCTTGTTAGTGCATCTTATAGGGCACTTAGAGTCGTCCTAAGGGGTCCTTAGAGAGGCTATAATACAGTCCTTTACTGCTAAAAGGGTTGCTATTAAGTGGGGCTTGCTGTATGTTGATTGTGCTGAGAATTGCTTGTGTGACAATGTGTGCATGATATTGTGGACACCTCTACTCACCCCTTTTGCCCATGTGAACAGGGTGGCACCATAGAGGCCGGGTTTCCTCTATTAAGGAAGGGTCCTTCAAGGGCCCTCTCCAGGAACTGGTTCATGACACATTTGCTGCCAACTACCTTTCAGTTTTGTGGCCACATGTTGTCAAGACACGTACTGCTGATCACTAAGGACTCAGGAGCAGGTGGGCAAGGGTCAGAACAGACGGTACGCGGCATAAACAGTGTTGAACAGGAGGACGAGCCAAACGACTAGAAGATACCAGATGGGGACTGGTATGTGTTGCAAGAGGCAGAGGCAAAGAGTAGAGGCCAGTGCAGCGAGGGACTTTAAACAAGGTGGTCGTTGAAGAGTACCTTGAGGACGAGGGAGGACTTTAGACTGAGCGTTCGCAGGGGAGTACCCAGGAAGATGAGAGTATCACAAATGGACAGTCTGACGACTGCCATGCTTCATTGGGGCTTATATACAGTGTACAGGGTCAATTACAAAGAACTGGGACTATTCTAGACTCTTTGGTACCATCCAATAGGACTACAGAGGCATAAACTTGCTTGTGTCAAGTTTCAGGCTTACTGAGCGCATTACTGATCATTGTGGAGTGATGACATCATAATGATGTCACTGTGGAGTGCTTAGTGAGCCTATGAGGTCACTGTGGAGTCACTCAGTCAGCCATGATGTCATTGGAGCCTTGATGACATCAGATGATTTATGCAACAGTTTCTAAGAGTTTGTGCTGCTGTTTCGGGTCCTTGGTGGCTGGGTGGCCATGTGGCTGCCACGCGATGATTACCCGATTAGGAAACGGGTGCCTGGTCGTGTTATAGTGCCTTTATAATAGCGATATCTTGTACCGCAGGAGGGATAGCCCAGAAAATGGAAGAGTTGGCAATGTAAAGTGAGAGAGGTCTTTCTTGAGTGAAATAGGACAATCTACGGCCAGGACCTGGCCTTGGTTCGTAACACATGTTAGGATTCTTGTGTTCTCATCTGTTTGCTTACCTATGCCTTGGTGACTCATCCCTGCTTACTATTGGTTAGTGATTCGCTTACTGATTGCTTACTGGGTTGCTGAGTGATTGCTTATTCATTGCTTACTTCTTGATGACAGATCCTAGGAAAGAATGACTCACACATGATGTCATGGTAACTAGCCATGTCAGTTTGCAAGTGTAAAGAGAAGTCAGTGATAGAGATGTGTTCAAGAAATGGGCTGGTTCCCATGTATAAAGAGTAAGGATCCCTGCAGCGGTCGAAGTGTTTTATGCTAAACAGGTTATGGCCAATAGACCCTTCCTAGTATGACTCAGTCTGTTGAGAAGCTAGGGTCAGTTTGTAATGGGATAGACTAGGGCTGTTTCCACTAGCTATATGCGTTCAAGTCCATCGGGGACCTTGAACAATGCAGAGAGAGTAGAGGAAGGTAGGTCTTAAAGGAGGAGAGCTCTTCTCAGGGGAGTGAAGAGAGACTCTTAGGAAAGGAAGGGAAAGGCGAAGAGTAGATGGTGGATGGTGTGTTGAGAGTTGATGAAATGGAGAGGTGGATGTGGTTTGAGGATTAGGAGTGAAGTGGGTTGCAGGAGAATATGTTTGGACAAGAGTAGGTTGGATTCTACAAGAGACCAAGCTTAGGGCTTTGGTCACAAAGTACTGAGCTTATATATACAGGAGAAGCGCAGCAATAGCTGCGCTTTGACTGTGCTACTAGTATAGTAGGAGTCATAATAAGTAGGAGTCATAGGAATGAGGCCACAAATGAGTCAGAACCAAGTGACTGTGCTGCACAGTAAATGCGCAGCATTGCACAGTCGAAACTAAGAAGTGAATATAAATGGAAAGAGAACCAAACAAAGGGAAAGTAACAGCAATCCAGTGTTACCTGGACGTGTATGGATCACATGATAACACAGAAGGGATCACAAGACGTAAGAGATCACGAGACCAGTAAGTAAAGGGACGTACGAAAGCAAGCAGTCCATAGCAAAGGTAAGAAGTAAACGTAAAAGGAAAATGGTGTAACACATGAGTCATTTCTGACACTCTCGAATTGTGCTTTACATTTTTGGATACTACTGGTTTTCAGCTATCTGCTCCCTGAGTCTCGTACAAATTGGATCAGTCATTATCGAGATATTGTATAAATACTCAGATGTACCAAGGGTCGAGCCTTACACTCAACTTACTCTTTTACAAGAAATAACTATCTTGTAAAGTCTCTCTCAAAAACAAAGTCATCGCTCTAAGTGAAAGAGGCCCTTCTCATCTCTCACATCTACTCTTCCTGAGATAATATCTGTTACGGCGTCGCAGCCATAAGAGCGTTAGCTCGGGGTTCAGTGGGGCCAGGTCCCTGTGACTTGGTTCAAGGGTTCAGTGGGGGCCGGCTCAAGGAGACCAGTTCAGGGGTTTAGCATCTCAAGACTAAGTCAAGGATGACCTAATCCACAGACAGAGTTGATCTCCTGGTTTCACAGAAGAGGAAGACAATGATGGAGGAGCAGGAGAGGAAGAGGAACACGAAGGTTCCTTATGATGAGCTCAGGTCAAGCAGAGTGTGAGCCAGCACAACACAAGTTGTGATTGAGAGACAGTACAGGGCAAAGGGATGCGACAGGAAATGGGACAAAGCTAAGCTTGAGGCATCCCCCAGCTCCTACAGGTGCTTAAATACTGTATGTAGTGAGGCTGTACAGTACCATAAGCAGAACAATAGATAAAGATGAGCCAATAGCAAAAGTAACGTGAAACACAATAAGTGAAACACAACAGATGAAACAATAAGGGACCATCAGCATCAAGGGATGAAATGGTAACTGAGGGGACAAGGGTGACAAAAGAGAACAAATAACAAAGAGAGGGACTATGCACGAACCAACAAGAGGGTAGATCACAACAATATCAAAGGATTCGAAGTCTAGTGCTTGAACTATATCAAGCAACTCTTTCACTAAGAGTCGGTAATAAGATCTGTCAAGATCTTAACATGTCGCCACCCCAGTCCTCATCTCACACACCACTGCACCCATAGCCTCAGCCTTGCCCACCAATGTCTTAGTGCCACTCACCGCCTCAAGCCCAGCTCAATTGCCACCATGCCCTCAGCCTTGTCCACCACCATTCTGGGTCGAGTCCCAGCCACCACTCTGCTTCCTGACCACACCACCCTCTCACTTCTGTTGCTAGCCATTACACTGCCTTGCACTGCCAAGAAAGAGCACACAAATAACTGGAAAACAAAGAGCATGCCACCACCTCAGAAGAGCAGATGTCACAACGCTGCCCCACAGAAAGAACATCAGACCCCATCACCATGCCATTGTCACAGAGAAGCTGCTGACACAAGCACCATGCCACACAACACCTCCCCTTCCATTGCATCCCCAGCCACATGTATGCCTTCATCACTCATGCAGCTGCCACCTGCAGTGGTAAAGGCCTCATCACCATGGCTGTGAGATGATTACCAGAGACCCATTCACATCTTGTTTTTGGACACTGATCACACACTCTAGCTCAACAACTACAGCAAGTGTTCACAAGGCGAACCATGCTGTCCACCACCTCTTGTCCTGTCACCCACTCATGCACTATCATCAACACATCCCACCACCACCTGCTGTGGAGATGACCCTGCCATCTTTCACTGCCCTCACCCTCTTCTCTGTTGCCTCCACCTCTCATGACCCTCACCCTCTGGTGCCACCACCCTCTCTCACCACCACCCTCGCTCTTGCCACCATCACCTCTGCATAGACAGCAGCAGCAACAGCAGCAACATGGCCGACACTTGGCAACACCATGAGGTGTGACAACACATTCAACACACTGCGAGCATGCCTCATCCCCTCCCTGCTTCAACACACCACACCCATGTTCAACACCTTTGACATGCTGCAAGGCTCAGACTTGGACAAGGATGTGTCACACACTTGATCGTCCTTACACATGGATCCCATACCCATACAGGAAGATACAGTAATGGAAGGAACATAGTCACATACTGCAGAGCCCATAGATAATAAACTATGTGTTCATATCTGTAGTATGTAGCACACTGCACCACAATAATATAATGTTATAAAATGATGGTCTGGACTGGTTATAAACTGGTCTGAACTGGTCCAGTGACCATGGGGCAACCACAACAGACCTTTTTTTTCTTCTGGAAAGTGTTTATTCTGATAGTTAATGTACCGTAACTACCTGGAATAAGGGTTGGATAGCAGGAGAAAAGGGTTCAGCCCTATCTAACATGCTGTAGCTGGTGTGCAGACCGGGTGTGAGGATAAAATGTGTTTATGCACGACCCCGTTAGGGGACAGTGTGGGACTCAGGGCACCTAGCTTGGGGGGTGAGCTAAGGTGACCTCCTACCCACTAAAACCTCATGAAGAGAGAGCCAGTTTGTCAGGAGTTCTGTCACAAGTACCAGTTCTTCAGACCGGACCGGCAACTGGATAAGCCTACCCAGACAGACCTCATTTTTCCTGCGCATCCTCCTGACTCATTAGCCTCGCATGTACCATTACCTTCCAGCGTGTTCCAGTCTCAATTGCCTCATTGCTACTTCATGTCTACTATTTGATATAGGACATACTGTCTATATAAACCTGTCTGTAGAAGAGGACAAGCCTTAAGCTTGTTCTCTTGTGAAATATCACTGGATTCAGCTTCTGGACTGTAGGCTTGCAGGGAATCAAGCAATCGTCACGAAATCTCTTCTATCTCTCTAAGTCTTTGAACGCGAAGACTTATCCATCGACTTTCCACTCTGCGGTACACACTAGCCTTTGCTGTGTTGTCATTGAGATCCCCGAACTCTGCGAGAACTTGTTGTCTCGCTTGACTCTGTGCGTATGTCTCACATGTGAAATGATTTGTCAGCGACACCGCCCCCAGTCGGTGACATTAGAACAAGCTTTACTCTGAACCCTTGACCCCAAACCGCACGCTCACAAAAGAATATATCGATTTCCCTCAACATGACTACAGTTTGAGACTGGAGGTACAAAGGACTTGCCACACCAACTGTAGAAGGACTAGCAGCCCTCAAATGTCCATTTGAACTGCTTCCAGATCAAGAAAAGAATGTTCCCTCAGTGACCTCGTTCAACGATGGTGTCGAGTTTTTCACCATACACACAGACAATGTACCCTGGAATGGCTACTATGTCCTCTGGAAAGGTGCCAAGGTAGCCCTAAGCCACATCTATGGACTGTGGTTCAAAATTGCGAGATGCGGCGACACCTGGGAAGCAACGCGTGTCGCTCACCCGGCCTTTAGGCTTGCACAGAGCCCCCTTAGAGGCATCAACCTCACCACACTGATAAACTCCGAGGAACCTGTTCCCAACTCAAAAGCCCCAAGTCGCACGCCAATGCCTGGACCTGCTCCACCTATCAACATCCCGATGGAGCTCGAACCTACCACAACAACAAATATCTTTGCCACCACCAAACCCGAGTCAACCAGACCTCAACCTGTGTCATCCGGAATGGCGCAAGCCCCTTTCCGCCCCTCCTTTGCAGGACTCGGAGGGCATGGAAACTGACCTCTGAGCCCCGACCCCGACCCCGACGAATTCTTTGGACGAACAGACCATGATTGCGACACACGCGCACCCGACAACGGAAAACTCGAGGGAATTCTCCCTGAGTTTTTCAATGGCGACCGTGCGCGAACACACGCATTCCTAGTCGCGTTCAATAGGTTCATGTCCATGAACCATGATAGCAAAATTGCTAAAGATCCAATTAAGAAATGTGCTTATTTTCTCTCACTGATGAAAGGACCTAAAGTTGAAGGATGGCTCGAGGCCATGGACCAATGGCTCGAAGACATACAAGTCGACCCCACCAACGTACCACTCGGACTTACCGCGTGGGAAGCCATGCGACAACAGTTCCATCACGCGTTCACCAACTATGCAGAACGTGAAAAGGCCCAAGACAAACTCAAAGAACTGAAGATGAAAGATGGCCTTTTAGATGACTATGTGTCTGAATTTCAACTATTGGCAAGACGCGCTGGGCTTGATGTCGATGAACCAACAGTCATGAGACTGTTTGCCTGGGGACTCCCGCGATCCCTGGTCGAATCATGTCTTGACCTCGAAGACCCTACATCATTCACAGACTGGGTCACAGCAGCACAGAAGCACCACAGGGTCTGGATGCACAAACGCGCAATTCTATCCAATCATTCCAGCACATGCAGACGTAACTTCAATCAACCTCAGAGTAACAGACCCTGGGGACAACTCATCAACTCGGCCTGGGCCAACCACGGGAACAATCAAAACAACGTCACACCTGCACAACCACACCTTCCACCGCACGATCCAAACACGATGGATACCAGCACAGGCGCTGCACGAAAGGCAATTACTGAAGCTGAGAAACAGAAACATCGAGAGGAGGGAAGAAGTTTTCACTGCTCTCTTTGAGGACACCTGGCTTGCGACTGCTCCACCAAGCCAAAACACGAAACGACTCGCCCACACACTATCGACACAGCCACCATCACACCCAAATCCTCCACCATTGAGGTAATCAAAGAAAGCGCAGCCAACAAACTCACAAAGGCGGCAAAGGCACTTTTGGTAGAGGAAAGGGAAGCTTTTATTAGAGCCCTGGCAGGAGATGACGAGAACAAAGAGGAGGATTTTTCGGACGCTTGAGCATAACGGCAATTGCTCGAGCTTTAGGTATCGACTTCATGTACAAGTCTCAAAGAAAGTCAATATCAGTGATGACTACTATTTACATTGGATCAAACAAAGCTGAAAAGAAAGCCCTAATTGACAGTGGGGCTACAGAATGCTTCATATCTCCTAAATTGACAAGGGAACTACACCTACAAACTAGAAGATTAATCCCAACTAGAAACGTCAAAAACGTTGACAGAACACTTAATCATTTAGGAAAAATCACCCAATCCATCCAACTAGAACTAAAGCTGCTGGGACAAAAGCACATGCACCAATTTCTAGTCGCAGACATAGGACAAGACGATATCATCTTAGGATATCCATTCCTAGAGTTGACCAACCCGAGGATAAATTGGTCTAAAGGAACCATCATGGGAAGAGTCACCCTCGTGGGAAATCAAGAAACTCCAGCATGGATCAAGGCACTAGCGGACTGGGAAGAGGGCGATGAACTATGGTTACAAACCCAAATATGCAAGACCACTATAGCACAACAATTGGCAGAATCACAGATACAGGACAAACCTAAAACCTGGCAGGAAATAGTTCCCCATCAATACCACCAATACGGACAAGTATTTATGGAACAAGAGTCAGAAAGGTTTCCTGGACCAAGAAAATGGGATCATGCCATCAACCTAAAATCAGACGCCCTGACAACAATCAACTGCAGAGTATACCCCCTTTCACCTAAGGAAAAAGAAGAGCAAGGGAAATTCCTCGAACAAAATTTACAACTCAAACGAATAAGGAGATCCAACTCACCATACGCTAGTGGATTCTTTCTTATAAAAAAGAAGGACAGTAAATTTCGACCAGTGCAAGACTATAGGAATCTAAACAAATGGACAATACCCAATGTGTATCCACTACCCTTAATCCCGGAACTCATTCACACCTTAGCAGGAAAGGAACTCTTCACCAAATTCGATGTTAGATGGGGCTACAACAACATTCAGATCAAGGAAGGAGACAAATGCAAAGCAGCCTTCAAAACTAGTGATGGGCTATTTGAACCTATGGTAATGTTCTTTGGACTAACAAACTCTCCAGCTACCTTTCAAACCATGATGGACGACATCTTTCAAGAAGAGCTTGCACAAGGATGGTTGAAATTTTATATGGACAATATCATCATCGCCACAAAGAATGATGAGACAGAACACGTGTCTAAAGTCAACCACATACTATCCAAATTGAAACAACATGATCTCTATCTCAAGCCAGAAAAGTGTCAATTCCACAAAAGAAAGGTGGAATACCTCGGAGTAATCATAGGAGAAGGAAAGATAACTATGGACCCCATCAAAGTCAAGGGAATTAAGGACTGGCCAACCCCATCAACACTAAAGGAAGTCAGAAGTTTCTTGGGATTCTGCAACTTCTATCAAAATTTCATACCCAACTTCTCTATAAAAGCCAGACCACTAAACGACTTAACAAAGAAAAACAAACAGTGGGAATGGAAGACAAAAGAAGATCAGGCCTTTCAAATCCTAAAAGAAACTCGCATATCCTACCCGGTACTTCACACCCCTGAATGGACAAAACAATTCATTCTAGACACCGATGCATCAGGATTCACCATCGGAGCAGTCATATCCCAAGAGTATGAAGATGGTTTACACCCAATCGCGTACTACTCCAGAACATTACTAGATGCAGAAAGGAGCTACAACGCGCATGACAAAGAGCTAGCAGCAGTGATTTTTGGATTAAAAAGTGGACGACCATTCTTCCTAGGAGCAGATAAACCAGTTAGAATGAGGACGGACCACAAAAATCTTACCTACTTCAAAGAACCACAAAAATTAACAGGACGACAAGCCAGATGGATGCAATACATGCAAAATTTCAACATCACCATGGAACATGTCCCCGGGCACACACACACAATTGCCGACACACTTTCTTGTCGCAGAGACCTTAACAAGGGGGTAGAAGAACAAAAAACCACACTACTACCACCTGAAATCCTCGCACAAAAAACCTACCTACCAGACAAACCTGACAAACAACGAGAAATTTTAAGACAATTTCATGACACCCCTTTTGCAGGACACCCAGGAATAGCTAACACCTGGGACTTAGTCAAACAACATTATGAAGGACCCAGACTACAACAATTTGTAGAACAATACGTCAAAGGTTGCGCCAAATGCCAAGAATCCAAGACCAATATACCGAGAAAGAAAGCCACTACTTTTCCACTCGACACACACGTCAAACAGGGCCCCTTTCAATATGTATCAATGGACCTTATCACGGACCTGCCCAAATCAGAAGGATTTGACAGTGTCCTCACCATAGTCGACCAAGGATGCTCCAAAGCGACAAAATTTATCCCATGTAATAAAACGATTGATGGAACAGGCATTGCACATGAGTATCTGAAACACCTCGTGCCCTGGTTCGGCATTCCCAAAAGAATCATCTCCAACAGAGACCCCCAATTCGCATCAAACTTCTCCAAAGCCATGTGTAAAAATCTAGGCATCAAACAAGACATGTCCACTGCGTTCCACCCCCAAACTGATAGACAAACGGAACAAATGAATGCGTGGCTAGAACAATACCTAAGACCCTGGACCATGACCCATCCTCATTCCTGGGCAAAAATGCTTCCCTTGGCAGAATATGCACATAACTCATGGAGACATGAAACATCACGAAAATCGCCACATGAACTCCTCATGGGGTTCAAACCCCAGATCAACATCAGTCTAGAAGACAACAACGTGCCTTCGTCCACCAATCACTTAAAACAACTAGAAGAGGCAAGACAGGACGCCCAACAACTTCTAGAACACAGACAACAACCCCTAAAACCTGACATCAAAGAAATGGAAGAAGGAACCCTCATATGGCTAGAAGCAAAAAACCTCAAAACATGAGGAATGTGCAAGTTAATGCCTAAAAGATACGGCCCGTTCCCTATCACAAAAAGAATTTCCAAAGTCGCATATCAATTACAACTTCTGCCATCAATGAAGATACATGACGTCTTCCATGTCAACCTACTTCTCCCTTATAAGGAGACAGAAGAATATGGCATGCCATTTACACGACCTCCACCAACCATCAAAAACAAGGAAGAATATGGAATTGAAGTGATTCTAGACACTAGAAGGTTCGGACGAACACATAAACTTCAATATCTCATACACTGGAAAGGATACCCTGCATCAGACGACTCATGGGTCGACCACCATGACCTCAACACCCCAGAACTTCTGAAAGAATACTACTCCGCTTTGGCTGGATGACCCCAAATATAAAAGACACCACCGACAAGCAGTTATTCCCTACCACTTTGCCCCAAGCATCACAACATGTCTTCCACACAAAACTCCCCCACTGCCTCCACTGCCACTCTCGTACCCACGCCCCCATACTCTCCTACACTCATCCACCTACCACTATCCAGGGAACTGTCCCCTTCTACCGTGGCAACCATTAACACTAGACTACTTGTTCGACATGCTGCACAACATGCCACAATGATAATACAAGTGCGCGAACTATGGGAAGACGACTCCCTCACCACCATACTGAGAGCCTTCGGCAATCGATCTCCTACTCGAGGAGCCGACTCTCCCACCAGAACCCATAGTCCCTCCTACCACATCCACTCTCCGTCACCTGATCCCATTCCGATTCCCCCATGCATAAACACCCCCATCATCAAACAAGTAGAAAACGTCGTCGTACTCAACGAAAACTTCACCCCAATAAATCATAGCAGGACACCACCTCCCGTCTATGAACCACCCACCAACAATCAACCATCGGAACTAGAGGAACTCGGAGAAGGATGGGAAGAAGGAGATCTAGGACTGGACTTGCTCATTCCAGACCCAGGCAATGAAGACAACACACTCCCCCCTCACTTTGTCCTCCCTGATCTGACGCATGGCTTCCCCTCTTTGCTGGCCACCTATGGTCCAGGATGCCCCACTCATTGCATACCCATCCAAGCACAAGCTGACCCCTACCCTCGTCCCCTTCTTACACAAAAAGACGCCTTTTTGTTTAAAGAAGGCCTTAGACATACCACGGCAATAAACGAGGCACTCAGATTCAAACAGGACCTATCCCTGGAAGCTGAAGTACATCACTACCGCTTCACCATCAAAAAGGTACGACAAATGGCAAACAACCTTGTCACCACCTGAGAAAGATACCACAACATGATGTGGGAAGTCAGGGACTCAGAGGTCAAGCTAGCTAGGGCTAACGCTAAAGCTCATCTTGAACCACGAGTTTTGTTCGGTACCATGCCTCAACTCACCAATCAAGAACACAAGGAAGCCAAGGAAGCCTTAATGGACCCATGGTACCAATTTTCCCCTCGACTCTCTGATAAATGTGCCTGGTGCCACGATGGAGGACATGATACCTTTGAGTGTCATAAAATCACCATATGTATCCTCTGCAATTGCCACGGACACATAGCTGATCACTGTAGGAACCCACATCGACGATGCAAGACCGACAAAATGTGTCGGGTTCCCCGCGACCAACTACACTTCCACACTCATCGCTGCCAATCCACCGTCATTCCTTACATCGCTTAGACATTAACAAGGGGGTGATGTCACAAGTACCGGTTCTTCAGACCAGACCAGCAACCGGATAAGCCTACCCGGACAGACCTCATTGTTCCTGCGCATCCTCCTGACTCATTAGCCTTGCATGTACCATTACCTTCCAGCGTGTTCCAGTCTCGATCGCCTCATTGCTACTTCATGTCTACTATTTGATATAGGACATACTGTCTATATAAACCTGTCTGTAGAAGAGGACAAGCCTTAAGCTTGTTCTCTTGTGAAATATCACTGGATTCAGCTTCCGGACTGTAGGCTTGCAGGGAATCAAGCAATTGTCACGAAATCTCTTCTATCTCTCTAAGTCTTCGAATGCGAAGACTTATCCATCGACTTTCCACTCCGTGGTACACACTAGCCTTTGCTGTGTTGTCACCGAGATCCCCGAACTCTGCGAGAACTCGTTGTCTCGCTCGACTCTGTGCGCACATCTCGCATGTGAAATGATTTGTCAGCAACACCACCCCCAGTCGGTGACAAGTTCCATGGTTTTCTTGAGGAGGTGTCCCCAGGTATCCTTGACTAATCAGTAGGACCCTTTATCTCGTTTAATTTTGGTTGCGGTAATCCTGTTGTTGGTAAGTCTTGTGTTTATGACACATAACCACCTCACTTCTATCTCACTTTCCGAGTGCATTTTTTCTTGGATTCGTCTTTCACACCTCAAGACCCAAATCAGGTGGGCTGCTTCAGAGATGAGGATTTGTAGGAGGCGTTTGGAACCTCTTGGGGTTTTTTCTAGCTTTCAATCGTCACAGGGAAGGGATCCATGGTAGGGGGGGTTAGGTTGCCACAGCCTAAGATTGTGCCGAGGGAGATGATTGGCCAGAGACAAGGATTGTGTGGCCACATATCTTTGGCCAGCAACCATATTTTCATGGTAGGATTTTCAGTGCATCTTACCAGTATGTGTTCCATTGACTCCGTTGTATCACAGGTGGGGCAGAGTTATCGGGATTCATATCCTGGGAGATGTTTTTCCAAAAGGTGCCGATTTTCTGGGTGGCGTGTAAGGATTTGTATAGGAACTGCTGGATCCGGGTTCGGATGGGGCGTTTTCGTATGCTCTTCCATATCGATTCATCTGTTTTGAGGGAGTCATTGTATTCCACGATGGCTAGTCGGGTGGTTTGTCAACCGCAACAGACCAGTCTATGAAATTTATGAACCAAGCCGGGCCGGTTTCCCGAAGGTCACATGGTGTCATAGTGGGGGAGACGTATGGCAGTTTCCCCGGCCAGCCGAGGCTTTACTTTCTAACTACGCAAGGTCGTCTCATCAAATGCAGTTCTGCGCACATATACTAACTACGACACTCTTCGTGTTCCCGCAAAATTCAGACATCAATGATGCCATGCAGTCGTATGTGAGAATACAAGACTGGTTCAACCTCAAATTCCACTATCCATGGGTTTTCCTTGATGAGCAGCCGTTTTTGACTGTTCGTCGTCCTCGTCTTGATATCCATTTGTCCCAATCTGCTACCTGGGCTGCAATCGAAGCCACGCATCGAATTTACTGTCGTTTTCACGTGACCTTGCACTTGCCATTTTTGGATGTCATTTCAAGTGTGAAATCAAAACTGCTATATCTCAACAGCTTCTCAACAGATTGCCTTGAAACTTTGACAGTAGAACCTTATATACTGTATCTAGGTGCAGCTAAAATATGGGAGCATAATATTCAGTTCTTGAAATGTCGATTTTCAGGTGCTGACATGGGTGCAAAACTTTGAACTGCCATATCTCAACTGTTTCTCAATCAATTGACTTGAAACTTCGACAATGGGATCTCATGTACTGTATCTAGGTGCAGCCCAAGAGCTGGGGTCTAATTCTTAGTTCTTGAAGTTTTGATTTTTGGGTGTGATCTGAGTGCAAAATTTCGAACTGCCATATCTCAACCGTTTCTCAATAGATTGCCTTGAAACTTGGAAAGTAGAACCTTATATACTGTGTCTAGGTGCAGCTAAAATATGGGAGCCTAGTGTTCAGTTCCTGAAGTTTCAATTTTTGGGTGCCAATCTGCATGCAAAATTTCGAACTGTCATATCTCAACTATTTCTCAATGGATTGGCTTGAAACTTGGGCAGTATCATCTCATGTACTGTATCTAGGTACAGCCAAATAATGGGTTTCACTTGTTAAATTTTCACATTTTGGGGTGCTGACCAACCCCGAGCATGATAGGATATCTCTACACATGACTATTTACAGCTGTAGCACGCAACCACAGCAAGGAAAATACAGTGAGACAGACGGAAAACATCACTGGTGGGACGATAGCAGGTCTCTGGACTGTAGCGTGCCAGGTCGGGCATGCGGAGTCCATGGGGCTTGATCCGAGGGCAGGTAGGAGCGGAAGGGAGCAGGGGAGAGCAAGGTCGTGCCCCGGAACGCAATGCACACGTGCACGTGCAAGAGGGTGTGTGTGTGTTCTCGAGGGAATGGTTCACACAGGCAGACAAGATGTTTTAACGCAGAGGCAAAAGCTCCCTCCTATTCAAGACTGTACCTACTAGCCTTAAATACTGTAGAAGAAAGGTGGGGTGAGAACTAGGTAATCAAAAACATGGATGAGAAGACAATGGCATAAGAATCCTACTGCTCCAACTGCGAGTCCGTGAGCATGGGGCGGTGCAGCGAGGACGACAGGGCGAGGCGCTGTGGGCAGCGAGCCCTCGGATCGAGTGGCGATGACGTCTGTGCGTGCATCATCCGAGTCCGTACGTATGCGCATGGCGGGGGTGAGGACGATGCTTGAGAGACGATGATGAAAGGGGCGAGAGTGGGATTGAAAGGGAGTCGACGACGGGCGAGAGCGATATGACGAAAGGGTGGGGAGCATGAAGCAGACAAAGATACTAGTGGTGCAGGGGATGGATGTAGATGAGGGAGCGCGAGGCGTGGGTGAAGTTGGAGGCAATCGAGCTGAGGTGTCGTCACTGTTCCTGGGCATAGAGTGGGCGATGCGAGGGAATGACGTTGAGAGGAGCACATGAGAGGTAAGTGAAAAGAGGGAAAGGAATGACGATAGTTGGAGGGATGATAGGAGGGGAAGGGAGATGAGAGACAAAGGGAAAGGAAGACGCGTGGGCGAGGGACGTGAGGGAGGTGGGGGCAAGTGCAAGTCATGTGAGTTTCCCAGTCAGCGGGCTCAGACACCTTACAGGACTGCTTAGAGGAGGTTTTGCATACCGTCAGGGAATTTGAGGATGCGGGGTGCCATGGCATCTGATGGACCCTCCATTTTTTGGATGGTCGACGTCTTGACCTGGGGTCTGGAGAAGGCGACCTCATGCGACTTTGCGGTTCACTTGCTTTGCCACTCTCCTACAACGGCAGCATAAGAATGAAATAAGCTGAAAGGGTGTTTGCATTGACTTGCCTTGGCAGCTCGTTGAATGGCAACATCAGCCAACCCATGCAGTACCTCCCAGGGTGCCACAAGGCCGGAAGCTGGGAGCCCACCGCCATTGTCGTCCTTGTCTGACGAGTCCATGCTCATTGTAGTTGATATTGGGAAGGGCCTCTTTAGAAGGGCACACTTGGGTTCATGGAGCTGGACAAGGACTGGCCTTGCTCAACTCAGGGTGACACCGGGGCATGAAGGAATCGAGCAGGGGCAAGAGGGGGGGTTCTGTATCCAAGTTTTCAGTGGACGCTTTGCCTTGAGGTCGAGGTTGGGAGGTGACATGATGACGTGCTCTCGCGTCCGGCACCAGGACCACCAGCAGCAACAAGCATGGAGCTGCGGCAACTGCTTGTGGGATCAACAGGAGAATGATTTATAACTTGAGTCAGCACAGTTCGCGGCTGTCAGGGAGGGATGGTGAGGATGCATGCGTATGATTTGGTGTATGTTTGCCACATTCCTTGGCTTGAAATCTCCGCAGAGGCTCAGGCGAGGTGACACACTCATTTGGGTGCCTATGGGCGATATTGGAAGGCTCCACGACCTTGTGAGAGTGCAAGTGGAAGAGGTGCGAGCAGAAGATGGTGGCGAGGGGGATGATTGTAGTATGGAGGAAGGCCCATGACTGGGGATGAACAAGTTACCTGTGAGATTCATTAACTCAGTAGCGATCGCTAGCACATGCTCTGTCAGAGGATCTAGAGTGGAACCTGTCCATGTTGCGAACAATATTGTTACTGCAAGTAACACATGGCATCTATTAGACCCTCCACATAGAGGCAAAGACAAGAGATGTAGTTGCCTACTTCAAGACAAACTGACTGACGATGTTCACTGGGCTGATCAGCAATACTCCCTTCTTTGTTTGGTGATACATTGATCGAGGTAAGATGTGGGTTTCATCAGAGGAGTATCCTTGGATGGCCTTGAGGGAAAGTAGCTGCATGGCAATCCGTTGATGCTGTCGCCTGCAGAGGAAACATCATCTGCATGGCGCCATTGTTGACCAGCAAGTCAATTTGTGCATTTGAAATCACAACAAAGAGCTGGTTACCCATCCATATAGAGAAGAGTGTCCCATATATCCTTGACCAGGCTCGTAGAGTGTGCTCAGGATAAGAGCGAAGGAAGTAGTAATGAAGGAGCGGGCCGGGAGGGATCATATGGATATGGCAGGTCTAGGGTTTTTCCGGCCCGGCTTGGCCTGAAAGCCCCGGCTTTGGCTCGGCCCGAGGCGGCTTTGGCTTTCTAAAACCCCAGGCCGGGCCAAAGCCGTCAAACCCGGCTTGGCTCCGGCTTGGCCTGGCCTAGGCCACGGCTTTTGTACGTAAGATTTTTTGTATGTGAGCCCGCTGGCCACATGACTTGTACCACCCTGCGCGTTCACTTTCCCTTCGTCTTTCATCCCACTCACATCCCTCCTTCCAACTATCGTCATTCCTTTCACCTCACTCTCCTTTCCTCGCGTTCCCACTCTCGACGTCATCCCCACCGCGTTGCCCACTCCATGTCAGCAGACTACGACAACGGCTCAATTCGATCGCCGTCGACGTCACTCGCCTTGGCGCTCAACGCCTTCATCCCTTCGGTCTTCAAGTCGGAGCACGGCTCCTCCCCACACTTCGACCTACGGCACGACACCATCGCCGTCCGGCTGCGCATCGCGCCCTCCCAAGACCGTCCCTCAAGCATCGTCCTCGCGTCCGCCACACGTCTACGCACGGACCCGTATGACGCGTTCGTCATCGTCACCATCGCCTTACCCGAGGGCTCGCTGCCCACAGCGCCTCGCCCATCGTCATTGCCGCGCTATTCGAGGGCTCGCTGCCCATAGCGTCTCGCCCCCGACATCATCGCCGCATCGCCTCGCGCTCGCGGATTCGCAGTAGGAGGACTTTAGAATAGCAGTTTTGTATTTAAATATCAAATATATTACGGAGTCGTTATGTTCTGGAGAGCATGATGAGGCATGGTAAGAGCATGGATTATACATGTGGAATGAGTGAAGTCCAGTGTACAACATGGTATGCTGCGGGACGAAGTGATCTAAGACTGAGGAAAGGGATTACGAGCAACCAACGCGACTGAGCATTGCAAATTGACATATAGGCCACCAAAGCTTACATTGTACATGTACTTGACTCAAGCAAAAAGGAAGGTTGAGAGGGAAGCACAGATACGACGATGAAAAACGACAGGGAATGATGGTGTGTCCATGTCCATGCAAAGTTGATAAATTAAAGTTTGATGATTACCCCAAATGATCAAAGCCGGGGCTTGACGGCCCGGCTTTGGCTTTTCAAATCACAGGCCGGGCCAAAGCCGTCACGAAGCCGTCACTTTGGCCCGGCTCGGCCCGGCCTATTTCGGCCTGGCTTGGCCCGGCTCACGGCCTGAGGCCGGGCCGGGCACATCCCTAGGCAGGTCCGAAATTTTGCATGCAGATCAGCACCCAAAAATCAAAATTTCAGGAACTGAACATTAGGCTCCCATATTTTAGCTGCACCTAGACACAGTATATAAGGTTCTACTGTCCAAGTTTCAAGGCAATCTATTGAGAAACGGTTGAGATATGGCAGTTCGAAATTTTGCACTCAGATCACACCCAAAAATCAAAACTTCAAGAACTAAGAATTAGACCCCAGCTCTTGGGCTGCACCTAGATACAGTACATGAGATCCCATTGTCGAAGTTTCAAGTCAATTGATTGAGAAACAGTTGAGATATGGCAGTTCAAAGTTTTGCACCCATGTCAGCACCTGAAAATCGACATTTCAAGAACTGAATATTATGCTCCCATATTTTAGCTGCACCTAGATACAGTATATAAGGTTCTACTGTCAAAGTTTCAAGGCAATCTGTTGAGAAGCTGTTGAGATATAGCAGTTTTGATTTCGCACTTGAAATGACATCCAAAAATGGCAAGTGCAAGGTCACGTGAAAACGACAGTAGTCTCACGGTCCGTTGTTTTCAAGTTTGGGCAGATCTCTCAAGAAGCGTTGGCATCAACCGAACGTGACTTGTGCCACCGCGATTCCGACCTTTGATTTTAAGCCTGGCACCTGGCCACATCATTCAGACGAACGAGGAAGAGTATATTTTTTGCTGCTATCAACACGGCTCTATCGTAAGGGAATATAGATGCATTTATATTTGTTGGGGTGGATCATTAGTCAGTGCGCATAGATTTAAGAAGCAAGCAGCGACAAAGGAGTAATGCTAGTAGGGTCGAGAGGACAGATGTCGGAAAGCAGAGTGATAGCGAGGGACTCGCTGTGCTCCAGAGGTCGTGAATGCAGCAGGCTCCTCATCGTCGACGCCGTTAACGCTAACGTCGACCTTCTATCCGATCCCACCTCGGCATGCACGAGTACCCATTATAATCTAACGACATCAGCGACGGCACGCGCGAGACCATGGAAAGTAGCATACCAAAGCTATGCACAGGGTCACACGTACACCGTCCGCGCTCCCACAGATCCTTTTCAGCGGGACAATGCGTGAATGGGGAATGCTCGTACCCAATCTCGCGGAAAAACTGGATGCGATCCGTGCCCGCGAGCAGCGCGGCGGCGATCGAGTGCACGGGCGCATCACCCCAGCGCTGTGTGTGGTGCACCACCAAATCCCAACGGGGACATTTAAATTTAGTTTCGCATTGGGGAGTTGCGGAAGAGAAGACCGTACCTCGTAATAGAAGCCCCCGGTGCGATCGAGATAGCCAAAGTACGCTGTGTAAGCCTCGCCCCGCCAGAAGTCCATATCGGCAATCTCGAAGTTGCTCCAAACTTTTTTTTTTGCGTCCATATGATCAGCGACAACTGTTTGGTCGTAGGGATCGGAGAAAGAAGAACATACAGTGGCAGAGGTTGAAGTCGGCACCGCCGTTGTCAGACAGGAAGTCCATCGCGTTGTTCTGCGCTACGTATTCTGGATGCTCGGCTACGAAGTCTGTATGGAAACAGGCGGTTAGCGCTCTGTTGCCGTGCTGAGGTAAGAGGCGAGTATACCTTGAACAGTAGACCATAGCGACTCGATCGTACGTCTAAATTCGTACATTGTGATGGTGAACCCTATATGGAGTTGAGTTGGGCGTCGAGTTTACAAGGCAAGGAATGACGGAAACAAACCATAGGTCTTGTTGTTCTCGTGCATGTAGACAAATGGGTCAAAGTTGACATCACAGTGAAAGTGCACACCCGGCCTGCATGAAGTGGTCAGATTGACCGGTGTGAGAAATGTCGAAAGGGACAGACGAACTCGACGCGCCAATAGTACCGGAAATCTTGCAGCAATGGATGGCGATAGAAGAACTTGATAGGTTCGTCAGTTCAGGAGGGTTGATTAGAGGGTGGGAAGGTAGACCAGACCCCAGAGTTGAAGCGGCACATATTGCGATACCTGGCCGCACAGGTGTTGTCAGAGCCTTTCCGACATGTGGAAGGCAAACAGGAAAGCCACACGATTGACTACCACCGTAGATGACGCCCTCTCCCTCCAATTTATCTCTTTCCTCCTTCGCCCTCGTCTCGTTGATCCAGTGGGGCTGATACCAATGCTCCTCGGGGATCTGTCCAAAATGCACGGGCCCTGAGACGAGAATCGAGACGCGGCTTGTGCGCCCGCGGCGCCATCAGAACACGCGGACAGTGAGAAAGCGAAACCCGCGGACGCGCACCGCTTAAACTCGTCCGAGAATGGCTGCTCGTTAAGAAAGACCCATGGGTAGCGGTACTTGCCGTTGAACCTGTCTTCCATCTCACGCACGGAGCGGACGGCGCCATCGAGCTCCGAGTTGCGCGCGAGCATGAGGAGCGTCGCATTGGCGCGGTGGTGCAGCGTTTCCCCCGGAGTGGCTGGGCCATTGCTTCCTCCATGATAGAAACCGGGGTCATCATAGTATGTTGAGGGCACTACATTGTGGGAGCTTGTGTGGGGAGATAGGAGGGACGAGATGGAGCTGACAGGGTTGTAGGAATGTGGTGTAAGGATGGAGAGAGGACAGAAGGACGAGCTGTGGGTTATGTTTTCATCAGCGGTCCCATGATTCCACCTGTAGGGGCACGTACGATTACGAAACCGATGATGAGAATCGGACGTGAGATTCTGGTGGTGGCCGATGACATTACGGGGAGGGTGATTCAAGATGCCCTTCCAGAGGGCGTGGTCACTGAATCACAACATGAGGCCCAACTTTTTGGCAGAGATAAGAACAGATCGAGGTCTACCTTTAATGCAACACGAACACGTAGTTGATGGCACAAAGGTGGAGGCAAAGAAAGTTTTCAAGCCGGGTTAAGAAACCGATGGTGACGTGCGGTCAAAGATTGATAAAGCTATTGTCGCGAATGCTATAAAGCGCAGTTGTGTTGCGGGCATAGACCCCGGAAAATGAGCGTCAATAGAGATGAGTACTGCGGACCGATCGTCGGGGGGTGCAACTTGAAAGCGTCAAGTGGCCCAATCACGCGGATTGGCAGCCCAACGAGGGTAGGATATGACAGCAGGGACCAACGAAGAGGGAAAGAAAGAAAGCCGAGGAGCCGATCCATGCCAAGATGAACGTCGTCGTCTTGTCGCCGGCTTGGAGCATCATACGTACTAGGTGCATAGCATCAATCAGGAGGCGCGTGTATTCACGCCGCCGTGGCAAAGCGTCAAGACTGCCGATTTAACACCGGCGCGGCCGGTCACTATGACTGTGGTTTCAAGGAAATTGAGCATCCTGATGATACAGTACTTCGCGGAAAGCGGTTTTCTTTTCAGACCAAACCGAAGTGAAAGGGTTCGCAGTGATCTACGCTACGACGAACAGATGGCAACCCGCGGCGGGCAGGCTGTTAGGCGAACGACTCGGAACTTGTCTTGTTCATCGCAAAGTTTTCCGTTCTCTGCATAAGCTAGAGTCTAGAGAAGGCTGGAAATCAGGAATGATCATGTTGGATGTGCACCGCGTGTTGGCGGCGGAATGGACTAACCGGACCGGACGTGAAATGTTATATTACTTGTTCGTTTTTTCCCTCAGCCGTTTACACACAAGACTGAGGTCAGTACTACACATTCCTTTACCATTCATTTAATGCTAATACTGTACATATTTCTTCCCAGATCGACGCTTCTGGAGAAGAGACACTGCATTAAGCTTTCCTGCACTCCTCGGCTGAAGCAATACGTGGCAGGTGGCGGATGAAATTATTTGCAGAGACCATTCTCAAGGCGTTCCTGGACATGTTTCCGTTGTGACCTGATTGATTGTGCAAACCAGGAAGAGAGGAGTTACTCGATGTATGACCTCAGTCTCGGAGACTGAGGTCATACATCCAGTAACTCCTCGTGTTACGAGTCGTAACACGAGGCCACACCACTTAAGACAGCCGATGAGCATAAATGGCCCTGTTATCACTGGAAGCGTTCAAGTGAGAGTGCGTCTCACCATATTTTACTCTCCCTGCTACGAAATTACGAACGGAATAGCTCAGAAAAACAATCGGGCGCCGTAAAGCCCCCAACACGATCGTCAACCAGCTCGATAATGACATGCTTATCGACATTTTCGACTGGTCGATTGGACGATAGGACGAACGTTTTTGGCAAACAATGCATGATTTTCGCTCTCTGCTCGTAGTAGTGCGAGCGTGGCAGTGTGCGTTATATTCATCCTGCACCAGAATATCCGTCTCCGCCGAGGCGAGTTATCTCCTCCCAGAGCCGAACGCAAACAACACATGGATGCTGCGTCGCTATACGCGGCATTTCGAGCGATGCGACACTCACTAGCATGTGCCCCTTTACACGTTGTCCAAGAGCCACATCGCATCTACAATCGGGTAGCTAAACGTTCCTGTCCATCAGCAAAGTTACTATAAGAAACGATTGGTTTAGCCATTTCTAGCAACTTCGGGTGACTTCCTCCACCTCGTCGACTCTCCCATCTCGAGAAGCAAGCGATATAATACAGCGGCGCATTCTGAAACCACAACTACCCATGACGCGGATCATGTTGCCCATCCTGCGCTTGCTCGCCGTCCGCGACAAACACAGCGCGTACCATGCGAGGATTCTATGGCGAAACTAAGCGCAATCTCGATTCCGGATGATGTTCGTGAGTCGGCCTGCCCGCTGAACGCGACCAAGAACCAGGAAAAGTGTTACAGTCAACTCCCTCATAACCCATGCCCAGTCACAACAAAATACCCAACCTGACAAAACCATTATTTCATCAGGGAGGTCACAGGTCACACGGGGTGACAAATTGATTTAATTGGTACAGTGCTATCTATGTAGAGTCAATGATTAAATCATGCAAAGGGGATCATCCTTGATATCACCATCTGTCCTCAGCTGCAAATGACATTAAAAAGTAAGTCAATTATCATGATGATTCCACATTTGGAGCCAGACATACTCAATGATACAATACTGCCACAAGGCATTGGACATCTTTCTCAAAGGCTTTGTTGGGTGCTGGCATGATTCTGAGTATTGGGCCTTCATATGAGATATGGTTCCCTTGGTCATCACAATTATACACCAGAAACTGTTAGAACTTGGGTGGTGATAGTGAACAATAGTGATGAAGACAATGATATAGTTTGAATTTAGGAGTAGGTGTATAGTACCATCACCCTATATACAATTACTTGGAATACATAGTGAGTACTGTAGGTTATATAAGACATTGGACTCCAATACTCCCCCTCAACATCTGATGTGTGGTAGGCACAAGAAGGTACAAAAGGAAAAAGGGATACAAAAGGAGAAAGGTAGGTATGATATGGAAAGAAAACTTAAAAGCAAAACCAATGAGGGTGAGACAGTGCAGTCCCAATACTCCCCCTCCATGTCTACAGTTGATGTAACAAAAACTCCCCCTGAAACTCATTGTTGTGGAGTGTAATGCATTTGACTTGTGAGTGTGTGGTGATGGACCAGAGCAGAGTGTTGGACATTTCAAGGGCATGATGACAGGGATGTGTGCTGGTGGGGCTGCAGTGACAATGGGTGAGATCAGGGTGACAACAGGTGGGACTGAGGTCAGAGGAGCCAGGTGGGCATGGTCTGGCAATGGTTGGTGGTAGCAGACAAGTGAGCTTGACAAAGTCTAGAGACACCACACTTGCATGCTGAGCATTGAGGATGACCTCAAGAGGGTGAGATGGCAAGATGGGCAAGATGGACAATGAGAAGGGACAGAAGTATCACAGAGAGGATGTGCAAGCACTGTGGCTGTCACAGTAACAAGCTGTGTCAGTTCTCAAGCCTGAAGTCGAGTTGGTAGTAGAAGTGTGTTCTGTTGAATGGGCTGGTTCCGTGGTAAAGAGTAAAGATCCCTGCAGCGGTCAAAGTGTTTCATGCTAAGCAGGTTATGGCTGATAGACCCTTCCTAGTACAACTCTGTCTGTTGAGAAGCTAGGGTAAGTTTGTAATGGGATAGACTAGGGCTGGTTTCACTAGCTATATGCATTCAAGACTGTCATAGTCCTTGAACACACAGAGAGAGGAAGGTATGTCTTGAAGGAGGAGAGTTCTTCTCAGTAGAGTGAAGAGAGACTCTTAGGGGAGGAAGGGGGAGGTGAAGAGTAGATGGTAGATGGTGTGTATGTGTGAAGAGTTGATGAAATGGAGAGGTGGATGTGGTTTGAGGATTAGGAGTTGAGTGGGTTGCAGGTGAATATGTTTGGACAAGGGTAGGTTGGATTCTACAAGAGACCAAGCTTAGGGCTTTGGTCACAAAGTACTGAGCTTATATATACAGGAGAAGCACAGCAGTAGCTGTGCTTTGACTGTGCTACTAGTATAGTAGGAGTCATAATAAGTAGGAGTCATAGAAATGAGGCCATGAATGAGTCAGAACCAAGGTGACTGTGCTGCACAGTAGGTGCACAGCATTGCACAGTCGAAACTGAGAAGTAAGTATAAAAGGAAAGAGAACCAAACAAAGGGAAAGTAACAGCAATCCAGTGTTACCTGGACGTGTATGGATCATATGATAACACAGAAGAGATCACAAGACATAAAAGATCACAAGACCAGTAAGTAAAGGGACGTATGAAGGAAGCAGTCCATAGCAAAGGTGAGAAGTAAGCATAAAAGGAAAATGTTGTAACAGTGGCATGGAGATGGGGCATGCGAGATGGTGGGATGATGGAGCAGCTTGCACTGGTGGAGGCATGCATGGAGGCAATAAGTGTGAGAGAGAGATACAAGAGAGTGAGAGGGAAGTGGCAAGATGGATGATAAGAAGGATGAGAGGTGAGAGGTGAGAGGCAAGGGAGGTGCTGTGGGAAGTGATATGCATGAGAGAAAGAGATGGTGTGGCCAGATGGATGGGAGCAACATGCCACTGGTAGGCTCTATGGTAGGCTCTGTGGTGTGTTACCAGTGTGCCTGCATGTATGCCATGTGTGCCCACAAGACTAGCCCAAGCCAGCCCTTGGCCCCACTATGTGTGGTGGCTCCCCTGCCAGATGGAAGTGAACACACCTGTGAATGGAAATGAGGAGGGGGATGTTGAATCATGCAGTGATAAGGAAGATTAGATCGTAGTAGATCTAATAAAATGATATTCAGTTTCTGTGAGAAGAAACTACTTGTGTCATATTTACCTAATAAAATGATACTACAGCACGTAATCAGCTACTGATAAGATTCGTGAGATAGTAAGTACTTACCTCAGTTTCTGTGAGAAGAAACTGAAGTATCTACTGTATGTACGATGCTCTTAAGTATCTGAGAGCGTCCCTAATTATTTTGTCTGTAGTAACTAACAAATTGTTTTCACAATCACTATGTGCTAGCTACCGATTGTCTTAGATCACACTATCAATTTTGCTATCATATGCATTTCAGCAACTGAGCTGAAACACTTATGTGGTCCGGGCCTGTGGGCTGCCTGGACAGTTTGGGCCAACGTGTCAACGCCTCAGCTACTCTTTATCTCAACAGGGGAGACAAATGACATCAGAGATTATGACATTGATGATACTGAAGAGATGGACACAGGAGGAGAGGCATTGAGAACTTGATGATACTGAATACTGAAGAGATGGACATGGGAGGAGAGGCATTGAGAATTTGATGATATTGAATACCGAGGAGATGGATGTGGGAGGAGAGGCATCAATGATTGAAAATGTTTGGCTGCCACAGTGGGTCTTACACCAAGAGGAATGACAGAGAGGGAATTTGACTGAATTTGGCTGCCACAGTGGGTCTTATGCCAAGAAGAAAGACAGAGGGAATTGGCTGGATTTTGGCTGCCACAGCAAGTCTTATGCCAAGAGGAAGGATAGAGAAGGGATTTTAGGGATGAAAACATGGGACAAGGATGCTGGGGATGATGCTGGGCATGCAGCAGGTGACATGGATGAGGTCAACATGAGGCAGTTGAGAGTGTGTCAATGATACAGTAATAGTCCATGGCTGAGCCACAGGGCCCATAACCTGTTAGAACTTGGTGTGATAGTGAACAATAGAGTGATGAAGACAATGATATAGTTTGAATTTAGGAGTAGGTGTATAGTACCATTGCCCTTTATAAGATTACTTGGAATTCATAGCAAGTACTGTAGGTTATGTAAGACATTGGACTCAAATATTTCCATCAGACAAACAATACTGGACAGTCTTATCACTAGATACACAGTAATTAGTGATGTCAAAGGCAAAGATATTGAACACACACCTGGTTACCTCACTTGGTGAAGAAAAGATATCAAGGTGGTGGAGACATGCAAGTGGGCAAGATGGGCCAGTGGACCGTTGATGTGGCACAGAGTCATGGATGTATGTAAATGATGCAGAGTGGTGGTAGAGCACAAGAAGGGTAAGTATTGGATGCATGTGGGAGTGTTTTCAAGAACAGAGAACACAATGATACATTTGCAGGCAATAAGAGGCTAATTTATATGTTTTTAGGAGGTTTGGAGTCAGGAACAGAAGTAAGATAGGAAATGAAGACATATAGTGAAAGAACTTCAATGGAAATAATGCATTGCCTGTCTGTGTGGCTGATGCACTTGTTCTGGCTTTGGTGCATGCATGCAATTGAGTCACATGTTTGCATTTTTGTTGGATATGGGAGTCATGGAGCCAGTATGGGATTAAGGGAATGTTCTTGCTTTTCAGACATTTTTGATTTTGATCTGGATTGAACAATACTAAAAAAGGAGCAAAAGAAAATGTATTTTCCCCTGAGGGGAGTGGAAAAAATTGGGGGTCAAAAATGATCCCGGGGACGCACCATGTTGTGCTTTCACACTCCTCCGCACGCGCCCCTGGTGGCCCGAAACTGCCATCACTCAAAGCAATAGCCTGACTGATAGCATCCGGCATGCTATCCATCAACACGTCCTTATCACGATTAACACGATGCGATTTCTGGCATAGATCGTAAGATCATCCAACGTAGACATAAGCACCATATCTGGAAAAGATCATCCAGGCGACCTTGCACATAAGAATCAAATGGCCCATACCATGATGTCCCTCATATTGGTAAGTGCAAATCCCATAATCAATGTTCCCGACAAGCCACACTTCAAACTGGTTCTTGGCATTCCTCACCAACACGCCGTCGCCGGATGAGATCCGCATCTCTGGGAATATTGCCACAGGGAGTTTTTCTTTTGCGTCAAGAGAGATATCGGCGATCGTCAGGAGAACGGCATCGAGGATCATTCGAGCACCTGCTTCGTACTGCATGCAGGCGTTATGTTGTCATGCTCCTTGTGTGACTGAGTTGGACTTTCTCTCTTACTGGCCGAACGATGGATTCGAGTGATCTGCAAGCAAAGGGCTTCTATGTGTTTCGACTTTATATCTGAAGTTGTCATGGAGGCCTCCAATGCAGCGTCGTTGAACTGGAGAACCTTTCTCTCCGATCCCATGCTTGAGAGATCAGATCGTTGTACCGAAGAAAACGAAATCTTCTGGCGAGTACGTGAGACAAAAGACACAAAAGACTAGCTTCTCGGTACTGTCAAGAATACTCTGCAACGCATCTACGTGCTTCATGATCTCCTCCATTTCAGTCTCAGTTTCTTCGATGCTACTCAACTCTTCCTGTAATGCGGAGAGGGCCTGTCGGGCCAGCTGCATTTTCGTCAGGTCTGGTGCAAAAGCCAGCGTGTGAAAGGGCAGAAGAGGGCCATAAATACTACCGTATAGTAGGTGGTTTTTTATGACTTAATAAATGACATTACTTCGCACCGCGGCAAATCGTGATTGGAATGAAAAACAACAAACTCATGTGATACTCGAACGTACCAGAGGTTATTGTCGACCTTGCATGACACCGACGGCCAACGCGCTGGACGAGTCAGAGCGTGACAGCAAGGGGATTGTCAGCAAGGTGCCAGCAAAGAAGATGGCTGGCACACAAGGAGAACGTCCGAAGTAGTCCCGCCTCGTGGTATAAAATATGTCAACATGTAGACCTTAAGTCAAATCTCCTGTCTTCTAGCCTCGTAGTCACTCAATCGCAGTCTTGTCTCCTCGCAAGCATTTGGAACACTTACTTGTACATTTGACGCTACTCAGATCTCTCGTTACTGTCGCTCCCTCACTTGACAGTGACATTAGATTTGACTTCTTCTAACGCGGAACCGGAACTGGAGCAAGCGCTCGCAGCAGTCGCAAGTGGCGACGATAACCATAGCGATTCGGGCAGTGACGTCTCTGTCCCACCACCAGCCGTTGACGAGGCTCCACCAAACCCATACGTATTTTGGATCGCTGAAGGCAATAAAGGCCATAAATTCGTCGAACATCACGTCTATTGCCCCTCAGGGAGGAAAGTGATCAACAAGCAACTAGTGCCGATATAAAACACTGCTATTTGGCATTGGCGTGAGATTTTTCACGAGTCCTCGTATCGTCCATGGGATCGAGGAGCTCTCACCGCCCCTTCTCACCAGATTTGCCCCTGAGATTGGGCTGATAACGTGCTCATGCGAGTTAGTTGGCGCTCAGTGGAAACGTGCAGGCTCCAAGAGACGCCCTGGGGAAGAAAGAAATGGCCCACTTATGCTAGGATGTCATCGCGACTCACCAAAGTCGGTGAATGTTTTATGTCGAGACCGAGTTCATCAGCACGAACATAAGGCAGCCTACAAGCATCGACAAGGACACTGCGTAGAGAAGAGTCAGAAGACCGATCAGCAAGCATAAAACCAGCCCCCGATTATGAAGGACGGCGACCCATTATGAACGAATATAGCGGGCTATAGAATTATGAAGTCAATGATTAAAGAGTGCACAATACCGGCATATGCGTATCGTGAGCTAAGTGAGCCCATAACGTCAACGCCGCGTTGACGAAACAGGCTTGGGCCGGAACCTGGCATCAAGAGCCGGCTCAAACGACCACAATGCGGCAACAGAGACGATCGTGGATAGGATGCCAAAAGCTCCACAGATAGTCGCGCTAAGGTAAGGAAACGCGCGCATGAGGGTTCCCGTGTAGAACGAGCACAACGAGATATACAGAAAGCCAGGGATGCCAATCTCGAGCAGCCAGGGCACAGCCCGCCGTTCGATGCGCTCATTCCACTCCATGCGCGCGATCATCCTATCACGGGGCGTCGCACTGGACGGCGGTATGCGGCTCTCATAACGATCGACCCAACGCAGGGCAAGGTCTGACAAGAGTGTGCAGACGAGAGTGGTGCAGAGGCCGGCGAGAAATACGGCGTTAGAGTGGAAAAAAGGGGCACCACTCTCGAAGAAGAGGCTGACAATAGGGGAGAAAGGGGTATTTCTACCGGTACGAGCGATGTGTCGGGCTCGAATCTTCAAGATTAAACCCGGATGGGCGGCCTTAATTCTACGATAGAGCTCGAGCGTGATACAGAGAATGAGGACCGAGAGCACGTTCGCCTGAAGAGAGTAAAAGTAAGGGAGGGTAACCAAGCGGTGGGTGTGATATCACTTGCCAAGACAAATGTCGTGCCTAAGCCTGCCTTCCAGCGCTCGTGAACACGGCGATCACGCCTCTCCAAAACGGAGTCTCCAAGCACCCAAAGTGCCTGGTTGTCGTCGTCCTCAGCTAGGAAAACATGGGTCAAATCCCTTAGACGATTCCGAGGTAAAGAAAACTCATACTTGGCTGAATCATAGTCGGTACATCTGAACGATCTGGGATGTTAGTCCTCTCATCCAAGTGAGTCGTATATGCTTCTCGAGCTTGAATTCCACTGTCACGGTGCAATGTGCTTCTTGCCAGTTGGACCCTTCGAAGCGACGTTCCTTGTTCCTCGCCATCCGAATCTGGAAGAGGGATTGGAAAAGGACATGACTCTGATGCATACGGTGGAGTTGAGGTCGCAGGACATTCTAGGTCCGATCCCGCTCGAGATGGAGGATCTTCAGAACTCGAACTCAGAGGAACGACGTCATTGAGTGGAGACGGGGAAGAATGACTCCCTCTCGGAGTTCCCGCAATTCGGTTGGGTTGAGAAAGTACAGGGAGTGGGGTTACCTGGGGTGATTCCGAGATGGTGCTCGGTGTGAGATGATCGGACATCGTGTTTTCCACTACCTGCGAGGGAGTAGGAGCAGAGGACTGTGGGTGGGTAGGGGCAGGAAAATTGAGTCGGGTGTCAGACTCTGAATGTGAGTCGGACACGAGGCTGCCGAGGGGAGCGACTTGGCGTGGCGTCACCTTCTCTGGTTCCATAGAGTAGCAATGACAGGGAGAATAGCACGGCAGTCGAATTGCTACGGAAAGTGGGAGGAGCCACAGTGTATGGCGGATGCGTACAGTGTCAAGGGGCGCAGTCCATTGTCATTGGAACTTGGAGGCAGAGACCGCAAGACAAGGCGGTGTGAAGCCAAGCCGTGGCAGTCGTCGGGGTTGGGAATGGTTGCGGTAATCGGTCCGACTACCCGTGAGTGGAACACCACCCGAATTCCTCCCTCCCAGATCTCATGCGGGTTAGCTATCGAGGGTAAGTAAGCTTGGAGGCATCGGTCATATCTTTTCCTCGCAGTAAAGACCGTTGTTGTCAAGTTTCACAAGAGGTACAGCGAGGCTGCTCACACACCGCCGGCTATCATACTAGGTCTCGTGCCAACTTGAAAGCGACGTTTACTTGGCAACGTCGCGATAATGATAATGGGCCTCACGTATGTACGTATCGTCAGTTCAAATGTTATGGACTGCCCCTGGTCTGGAACAGTAGTAATGCTTTCCCTTGAGTGTGATGGAAGGTTTTTCGACCTAGCGTGGAGTGTAACTGGCACAGTGGCACCCTACATTTTCCCCCGATTTCATTCATGACATGATGTTGCTCCCGAGGGCTGAAATTCGGACAGACACTAGTATTAGGTATTACACTGGTATGACATTTAGCAAATGGGTCCCACATGAAATCAGCTCGCTCTCCGAGTGGCAAATGCATCTAGTATTAATAATCAAGTTCATGTCACGTGGCTCGGGGAAATTGCCGCCACCGCGCCCAAATCAACCCCCTCTAATTCAACTCAGCTCCCCATCTACTCAAGCGAGATAGAAACGAACGTGGCAGCGTGACGGCATTGTGAATGATTCTAGTTGACAGGGGTCCTCGTAAGTGGTACCGCTTAGAAGACCCTAGGTTATCAGTAACCCCAAATAGAAACATCCCTACCAGCGGTGTCTGTTACAAGTCACACATATCTAACATATGCGCACTGGACAGCATGTCCGTTATGCATGGCTTGGAGAGTTGGCAACTCGATCCTATCTCATTTGAACCCAAGCTCGGCTATGACAACTATCTGATGTGGTCATACAAGATTGAGGTCTCACTCAAGTCCCGCGGGTTGTGGCGTCTTGTCGACGGCACAGAAGTCGCACCGACGGAGGGGCACGCACTAGAGCGTTGGAAGATGCGCGACGCTTGCGCACGGTTGCAGGTCTTGGTCAACACCGGGGACAGATGGCTTTGGATATTCAGACAGGCCGAAACGGCGAAGGAAATATGGACCGCGCTGCAAGAGCACTTCCGACCCGAATCGCAGTTCAAACAGTCACTCGCCATGCGTAAGTTTTCTTCCGCAAAGTTGCGCGAGGACGGGGACGTCGCGACGCACGTCCAGCGAATGGGCGAGCTTTGGCAGGACGTCCTAGCCTCCAAGGCATTCACGTCACCAAACCCGGACGTGTTCTTCGTCATCACGCTCTTGGACTCCCTTCCGCCGTCGTGGTCCGTGTTTGTTGCATCGTGGAAAGTCATGCCAGATCCGTCCAAGGTGTCTTGCTCCACGGTCATTGGACACATCCTTGACCTCGATGCTTGGAATCGCAGTCGTGCAGACGCGCACGGTGGGCAAGTTGAAGCGGCAGCTGCAGGAAAGGCGGAACTATACAGGCACCGAGGAAACAAGGCGTTGGCAGATTAATAACTCTCCTTACGGGGCCTGATCTCCTCCAAATGTAGAACCGATCTCAGCCTCTTTACATGCCCTCACTTACGTTTACTCTCCTCACCCGATCGCCCCCCTGCAGTTTGATTGATATACGGGTCGATTGTCAAGAGAGATTGATATACAGTCCAACGATCCCGGTGAGACTTCTGAGCCCAAAGGCGGATACATGATTACGCTGCCCCCTCGAATGTGCCTTCATCTTCGCACACACCCAACACGCCAAACAGCTCAGTGCGATGGAACATCTGTGCCGTCGCAATCGCATTTGGCATTCCCGCCCGAGGATCGGCGCCCCCTTCCATCAGCACACGTACAACATTGTCCTCGTGCTTGAACACAGCGCCCGAGATCGGCGACTGCCCACGATCGTTCAGTCGGTTCGGGTCCGCCCCACGCCCGAGGAGGCCGCGCACGAGCTCGGCATGGCCCGCATATGCCGCAAGCATCAAAAGCGTGTTGCCTATTCCAGAAAAAAAAATGCTGTGTGAAAAAATAGCGTCGCTGCGGGAAAGAAAAAGATGCGAACGTGCCTTTCTCATTCGAGAGATTGGGCGGAAGCCCCGCGTCGACGGCAGCGAGGAGCAACTCGGCATTGCCCCCGCGCGCGGCGTCGAACATGCGTTGCGCAAAGTCGAGGGTCTCTGGAGGTAGCTCTGATACTGTACGACGCGTTTCTGTGGTCTGTCAGGGCGTCTGAGGTCTCAGCTAAGCAGGACATCAAAGAGATAATTGGCGCGGCTAACCATCGTCGTCGCTCAGATCAGATGATGCAACTATTAGATAAGCGCGGGAAAGGGGACGGCCAAGCCGATTAAAAATTATTAAAAAAAATTAAAACAGTTAGGCGATGCGCCCTCATTCGGACACCATCGATTTCTCACGTATCTCTTCCTCAGCAACTATGATACTTTGAACACTGTATATAGTACCTTCTATCTACATACCCGATAAATATTTTTTTGACGAAAACTGTGTTGTGTAGTGAAATCAAAACATGGCTGTTTGTCATGCTTTGCCGACCGATGGCTGTGTCGTATTCAGTTGGTGGGTTCAACTCCCGGTGCCGGTGAAAGCCGAGAGCAAGCCTGGTGAGGCGCAGAAATACGTAACCGCTGTCAATGATGTTCAAGCCGAGACAGCCTTACAGTATTCATTTACGTTACAATGTACAGCATAGGCGATCAACTTTCTGCGCCCTTGACATCGACAGCCAAAAAAAAAAGACACCAGCCGAAACTCAATGGAGTTGTGTTTAAACCCTATTCACTCCCCCTAACGGCTGATCTGGAATGCGGAATAACCGGGCGCTCTCCTATATCGCAGAGGTATATACACGACGGGCAGGGAGGGATAAGTCGAGTCTGCTTATAGTCAACTCAGTGGACAATAAAAGTAAAATATTTCAAGTGCTGAGTAGGCTCTGTTGCGGCCACAAATTATATTACATAAGTAATGACTTTAGTTGAGCACGAAAAATGTGATAAAAAAGGTTAAATAAGGACAGTCAACTCATTTCGGCACAACATTTACCCTAGCCTGGCTAAAAGTTGTGCCGGAATGAGTAGACTGTCCTTATTTAACCTTTTTTGTCACATTTTTCGTGCTCAACTAAGGTCATTACTTATGTAATATAATTTGTGGCCGCAACAGAGCCTACTCAGCACTTGAAATATTTTACTTTTATTGTCCACTGAGTTGACTATAAGCAGACTTGACTTATCCCTTCCTGCCCGTCGTGATAATACGTGGTGCATACTATATACGAATTTCAACCCAGAATGTCTGACCTCGCCAACCTCAAGAAACCTTTCAAGGGAGACATCGTGACGCCCGGGGATGCAGATTATACCGATGCGATAGCCCGGTGGGCCAGAAATAGCGAGCGCCCCGCGCGTATTGTTGCCTTTGTGAAGGACACTCACGACGTCGCTCTCGCGCTCGAGCATGCTCGGAAGAACGGTCTCCAAATCGCCGTTCGCTGCGGCGGTCACAGCCCCTCTGGTGCTTCTTCCTCAGAAGACGGCCTCGTCATCGACCTCTCGAGACATCTCAACTATGCAGTCGTCGATCCGGACAAGCGTACCGTGCGTGTCGGAGGAGGCACGTTGTGGGGGACTGTCGAGAAAGAGGCCATTCAGCATGGGCTGGCCACCGTTGCCGGAACCGTCAATCATGTATTTGTTGCTTCCCGCAGTGAGTTGCGTTTCATCCACTGACCGAGATACAGACAGGGGTTTCTGGGTACGTCCGTGTCTGGCAGCCACGACTGCTACCTCTTATACCACTCCTAGCCTCCTTCTTGGCGGCGGCTTCGGGTTTCTCACCGGTCAGCATGGCACCGTAGTCGACAACCTCATCCAGGTATGTCCCTCCTGTTCGTATTGCGTTGTCCTTCGTCGACAACGATATGCAGGCTACTATTGTGACTGCAAATGGAACGGCCCTCACTCTCAGCAAAGAAGAGAATGCGGACTTGTTCTGGGGCATCCGCGGAGGCGGCTCAAACTTTGGTGTCTGCACCGAATTCATCCTCAAACTACATCCGCAACGTCCCACGGTCTTCGCTGGCATAGTCATCTTCCCAGGCAACGTCTTGGATGACTTGTTGACCGTGCTCCGTCAATGGTGGGCAACCGTTAAGGACAACGAAGGGATGCTTCAAATTCTTGGCCGAGATCCTTCCGGCAATGTGGGTGGTGAACCTCCAGCTGGTGACGGAGCACAGCGGCTCATGGCGGATTTACAGGATTGCATTCTTCTTTGCTTCTTTTACAATGGATCCGAGGAGGATGGACGCAAGAATTTCCAGAGGTTCTATGATCTCAGTGAGTGTGAGAGTCGACACAACGCCTTATGGGATCTGACCCGAGCCATCAGAACCTGTCTTTGATGGCGCTCACGAAATACCATTCGAAACGGTGAACACGCTTGCGGTTGGTCCCATCTCTTCTTTCTCCAAAATGTTACCTTGAACGTCTCTGGCCTAGAACGAGATGTTCGCGCATGGTAGCAATTACTACCTGAAGAGCGTTTATCAGTCCGGCGGTCCCCAACCCGAAGTCGCGAAGAGCGTATTCAAGAAATTGTCCGAGCTTAACGCAGCGCCGGGGAATGAAATACAACACTTCTACATATTCGAATACATCCCTCACCGCGCAGTGATGTCCGTGCCCGAGGATGCCACCGCCTATCCCCGCTCCTATCGCGGCATGACAGGATCCGCTCTCAAATGGCCTTTGAGTTCACCTGGCAATGACGAGGCCGCAAAGCGTGCGGCGCGTGAATTAACGAACATCGTCGCCGAGGTGGAAGCTAAAATATCGGGTGAGGATAACAGCGGATACGGGAATTTCAGTCAGCGTCACGTCCCACCTCTCGGCGTCGATCTATAACTGAGCACTCGTCGTCATAGGTTCGGAGACGCAGACGAAGAAAACCGTCAACGGCGTCCAAGTGCTCGACGATTCGAACTCTCGGGTGTTGTTCGGAGCCAACTACGGCCGTCTGCAGCGCCTGAAAGCCAAATACGACCCAGAGAACGTGTTCTCGAAATGGTATCCGATCGACCCGAACCCCTGATGCATGGCCTGATGCCTGACCCTCGTGTCGTGTCGTGTCCTTTTTGTCGATGAGTTCCGCTGTAGGATTTCCGTTACCACACCCTTGTAGTTTCAGCCGGAAGAAAAATACATTGTTCCCGACCCGTTCATCATATACGACTACGATGAGATAGCGCCCTGCTCTGCCTGACTGGCAACTGTTGCTGTTGGCAGACGAAGTATTGACACATGGTTGTTGCATCCCACCTATACTGTCATTCTCGGTACTACATTTGTGTGTCATGTTGCACGGCGTAGAGTGCAGCTAACAGTCAAGCAACTCGCTTTATGTGTCGCAAGAGAGCTGAGGTGTGGTGGTGCGAATGTATTACTTGTCTACATAGGTGTTATACCTCAATGTCCGAGGTGTAAGCATCTACTAAGTGAAGGCATATGTAGCAAAGCCACAGACAGAACACTGCATCCCATTAACCATTCATTGTATTTCTTCTGACAGACACAACAAGGGTAACAACTCGACGGCGGCGGATCAGCGTATTCCTACAATGCACTCTCAGATTGAAAGGTGACCGCTCAGAAAGTCAGGCGTCGGGGTTCGGAGCGATCGCAAACCATTTCGAGAACACGTTCTCGGGGTCGTACTTGGCTTTCAGGCGCTGTAGACGGCTGTAGTTGGGTCCGAACAACACCCGAGAGTTCGAGTCGTCGAGCACTTGGACCCCGTCGACGGTCGTCTTCGCTTCAGTCTCGGAGGCTATGAACCGGTCCTCAGTTGGTCAATAAATCGATGCCGATGGAGAGGCGGAACGCGATGGCTGACTGGTGTTCCCGTATATGCGGGCATTTCCGCCGGATACCCGAGCTTCTGCCTCGGCGACGATATTAGCGAGTTCACGTCCAGCACGCATCGCGGCCTCTTCGTTGCCAGGCGCACTCCGTGCCCATTTGAGAGTGGCCAATGAGACGGTGCGATTGGAGCGGGGATAGGCGGTGGCCTCTTCCGAGACGGTGGCGGTTACGCGCTGAGAGACGTATTGGAACAAGTAGGAGTGTTGGACTTCGTTCCCCGGCGCTGCGTTAAGCTCGGACACTTTCTTGAACACGCTCTTCGTAACATCCGGTTGGGGACCGCCGGACAGAAGAACGCCATTCAGGTGATAATTGTTGCCATGCGTAAATACCGCATTCTACGCCAGGTTCGCTCAGGTAACGTTTGGAGGGAGAAAAAGAAAGGCGGCGAACCGCGAGGGTGTTTAAGGTTTCGAACGGAATCTCGCGAGCGCCATCAAAGACAGGTTCTGGTTGGGGGAGCCAATTTATCACGACCTGAGCGGATATCCTATCGTCCCACTCACTGAGGTCAAAAATTCTCTGGAAATTCTTGCGTCCTTCGTCCTCAGATCCATTGTAAAACAAGGAGAGGATAATGGCATCCTTTAAATCCGCCATGAATTGCATTATTTGCAAAAAAACCTGCATTACTCACATTACCGGAATGATCTTTGCCAAGAATTTGAAGTAACCCTTCGTTATCTTTAATGGTTGCCCACCATTGACGGAGCACGGTCGACAAGTCGTCCAAGACATTGGGTGGGAATATGACGATGCCGGCAAAGACAGTGCGACGTTGTGGATGTAGTTTGAGAATGAATTCGGTGCAGACACCAAAGTTTGAGCCGCCTCCGCGGATGCCCCAGAACAAGTCCGCATTCTCTTCTTCGCTGAGAGTGAGGACCGTTCCATTCGCGGTCACAAGAGTAGCCTGCATATAAAATTATCAAGGGAGAACAACGCAGTCCAGTAAGGGGACATTACCTGGAGAAGGTTATCGATTGCGAGGCCATGCTGACCTGTGAGAAACCCGTATCCGCCACCAAGAAGGAGGCTATGAATGTCGTAAGAACTGGCAGTTATCCTTGCCAGAGATGGACGTACCCGGAAACCCCTACCTGTATCTTCGTCAGTGTCATATACAAATGCGTGACAGAGAAACGATACATACGTGGTTGATATCCGAGGAGACGGTGGCCAGTCCATGCTGAATGGCCTCTTTGTCGACAGTGCCCCACAATGTTCCTCCTCCCACGCGCACGGTACGCTTCTCCGGATCGACTACTGCATAGTTGAGATGACGAGAGAGATCGATCACAAGGCCGTCTTCCGCAGAAGATGAACCGGAAGTGGAATGGCCGCCGCAGCGAACGGCAACTTGGAGACCGTACTTCCGAGCGTAATCGAGTGCGAGGGCAACGTCGTGAGTGTCCTTCACGAAGGCAACGATACGGGCGCGGCGCTCGGCATTGGTAGCCCACCGAGCTATCGCTTCAGTATAGCCTGCATCTTCGGGGGTGACGACATCCCCCTTGAAAGACTGCTTGAGAGTGGAGATACCGGACATCGTTTTGTACGATGCATCTCCCCTCCCACACACTAGCCGTTATATAGGTGAACGACGACACAGGAGAGTCCGGATCCGGACCTTCCGCCCGCATTCTGGATCCACTTGAATCGTCACAGGGGTGGACCAACATGGTTTAGGCTAGGTTCAGTTGACACTTGGGGTCTACGTCGAATTTTTTGAGGGATGGGATGATGCATGTGATGGCTAGAACGGAAAGGGGACCGTCGCGTTAGACTGAGGCTTAAATTACATTCAAAGGCGCTGTTGTAATTTACAACGCTGTTAATTGACCCTTTATATAGTATAGACCAAACGATCTCAGGTCGGTGGCGCCAGCAGCGGAGTTGGTTCTCGCTCGGAAAGCCCACCCAACGCATTTTCGACTTCAATCCTTCACCTGTATCTGTGCCGACCCGTGCTTGAGACAATGAAGTGTCGTAGGAAGCCAACGCTGGCGTTCAACCAACCTTCGACCTGGTGCGGTAACTGCTTAATTATGGCTACCCGTATCTCAGGCACGACCTGAAAATGACGGCATGTCATGTCGAATGAACTCAGCCTCGTTGTCATATACTGTATACAACCGTCCTTATGCCCAAATCAACCGCTGGCAGTCTAGTTTGTTACGCGCGACATCACAATGGTACACCTGAGACCAATGTGATCGAGGGAGGCCACTGGCATATTCAATTGAAAGTCGAACGCCGGCGCACGGTGACATGTACATAAATGCGACCCGACACCCCGCACTAGTCAGTATCTTCCCTCCCCTCTTCCATGCTGTTGTCATTCCTTCAGATTCTCGCCATCAGTTCCTTGGTGGCTGCCGCTCCTTCTCGTCGTGCAAACTATGTCGTCCATGAGAGGCGCGCTGCAGAGCCCGTCACCTGGATGAAGTCTCGTCGACTGGATCCCGACAAGGTCCTCCCGCTTCGCATCGGTCTAGCTCAGCAAAACTTGCACGAGCTCGAGGACTTGCTCATGTCCGTCGCGCATCCTGACTCGCCGACGTTTGGCCAGCACTGGTCCCCGGAGAGGGTCGCCGAACACTTTGCTCCCAGCGAGGACACTATCTCCACGGTCAAGCTATGGTTGATCAACGAGGGCTTCCGTGGCGACCGGATTCGCGTCTCTCCAAGCAAAGGATGGATCGACGTCAATGCGACCGCTTCCGAGGTTGAGTCCCTGCTGGATGCAGAATACCACGTATACACGCATCCGTCTGGCCATGAGCAGATCGGTTTGTGCTGCGCTGTTATGGGCCGTCTACATATAGCGTGTCTGATCTATTTTGATTTTATGCGGTAGGCTGCGAGTCGTACGCACTGCCCGACCACATCCGCGAGCACGTCGACCTCATCAAACCGACGGTCCATTTCCTCCACCGTGTTCCATCCCCCATCCAAAAACGCTCCAATTCCACTACCAAGCTCGGTGGCCCATCTCAGTTTAAAGGGCCGAAAACGAACGGCACCGTAGTAGCTAGCTCGACACCCTTCCCTATATCAACTTGCGATCAGTTCATCACCCCAGACTGTCTGCGCGAGCTGTACGAGATCGACTACAAGCCGCAAGTGCCACATAAGAATTCATATGGCATCGGTCTGCCCTAATTCCGTGAGCTCCCTCGCGTCTTTCTGACCCCTCTCAGTCGAGTTCACGCCGCAAGCCTACCTTGGAAGCGATTTGGACATGTTCTTCGGGTTTGCACCCCTCATTCCAAAATTTCATTGTCTTGTCATAATACTTATTATAGGCTGTTCGGCCATGATCAAGATCATAAAAGGCCCGAGCTTGTCTCTATTGACGGAGGTAGGTGGTTGTAGGCTACCTTCGATTCTCACAGCGGATGAATTCTTGAATATAGGCGTTGTTCAGACGACGAACCAGCTGCTCGGGTTCAACTCGGAGAGCGATCTCGATCTCGAATACGCAATGGTGCTATCCAACCCCACGCCCATAAAATTGCTCCAAACTGGGGATCTCTTCGAAGGTGTGCCTTCGGAAAACTGCAGTGACCATTGTTTGACAATCTGACCCCATAATTTTGTAGGGGCTGGTTTTGACAACTGGTTGGACGCCGTCGATAAATCCTATTGCACATTTGACGGGGGTGATGACCCTGTTCAAGTAAATACTATATTTTTTCCAGTACTTCTTACACTTCTTACCTTATACCTCCAGGACGGCATTTATCCTGACCCGGTCCCGGGGGGTTTCAATCGTATGTCCACACGAGAGGGTTGTATCGCCCAAGCTTATGATCATCCGCAGACCCCGAGTCTTGTGGGATCATTAAACCGCCACATGTCGTATCCGTCTCGTATGGTGAGGATGAAGATGGTCTGTCGGAGCATTATGCAAAACGTCAATGCCATGAGTATGGAAAGCTCGGCTTGATGGGCTCGACAATTTTGTACAGCTCTGGCGATTTCGGTGTGGCCGGAACCAACGGTTTTTGCCCAGATGGCAAATTCAACCCTACGTTCCCAGCAACATGCCCTTACGTTACTGCTGTTGGAGCAACACAGATCACCCCAGGCAAGACGGTTCATGATCCGGAGGTCGCTTGCGAGAAATTCATTTTCAGTGGTGGTGGATTTAGCACTATGTTCCCCATGCCAGAGTACCAGGAACGGGCGGTTAAAGAGTACCTCGAAAATAATCCCCCCACCCTACACAGCAGCACAATATAGCAACTCCGGAAAGGTATAGATGTGCCATAGAGAACTTAATTTCCTTTATGCTAATTCGTCTGCCAGGTTCGCGCATTCCCTGATTTGTCGGCCAATGGGTCAGGTTTTTCAATAGTATTACCCCGCCACCAAATTGATTCAGCTTTTTAGTGCAAACTACGTCGTTGCTATCGATGGCAATCTTGTGCTTGTTTATGGGACGTCAGCCTCGTCGCCGGTTGTGGGCTCCATTATCACATTGATTAATGACGCTCGAATTGCCCACGATAAGGGACCAATCGGTCAGTCGTTATCGTACTTTGTTTTCGCGCCTCAACACACTCATCTTCGTATTCACAGGTTTCATCAATCCTCTCGTGTGTATGCTTCAATAATTCTTTGATCGTCTTGTGATAACTGTGTAGATCTACGACAAACGCTTCTCTGATGCGTTCAACGACATCACCTCGGGAAGCAACCCAGGCTGCAGTGAGTCGTCATGATACATCGCTTTCTTTCCGTCTCTTCTTACGATCGCGCCGTGGCTTGCAGACACACCCGGTTTCCCTGCGTGAGTTATATATTTCCTCTCCGTCCTCTCGCTTGTCAAAGGGTCCTGATTTTGCGGTATTATCTAGCGCCAAGGGTTGGGACCCGGTAACGGGTAAGTTTTTTGGAGACTTTTAGTCCATTGTATTTCTAACCTGTTGTCTGCAGGAGTTGGCACGCCAAACTTGAAAAAGCTACTTGACAAGTTTGTGAAATTGCCTTGATGCGACCTCGCGGGTATATCAAAAACAATTATGCCATTCGTTTACTTGCCATTCGTTTAGCTGTCCATTCGTTTACCATTCGATACCACCTGTCTTGCGGTAGCCACAGCTCTACGCTCTTGCTTTCTGTTTAGGCTAGTTCTGTCATTAATTGGACATTTGAGGCGTTAGGTGCACGCGGCGCCAGGGCGCATAGATACTAGATAACTTCAGCGCGTGGGCACGAACACCTTATTTGATCTATTCATCCAAGTCAACGAAGTATGGGTAAGCGAGTGATATTTATCTCGCGCGGGAAGAACACCGAGGCTCGTCTATATAAAACCAGGGCTTTCGGAGGCCGCGTATCAAAAGCACAGGCGCTAACCTACTATAGGGTTTTAGTCTAGTTTAGTCCGAGTGACGCTCGCCGGGCTCCTGAGGTGCGTACTCCTCAGGCTCTTGTCATCCGCAACGTCTCATCTGTCTCATCCATGTAAAGGCGTTATTGAGATTTGCTGTTACTTGGCCCTCTGACTCATCCTAAACGTGTCATAATGCTAGTCATCACCAACAAAATTGTCCCTCAGTCTGACCTTACTCCTGAGATGGAGGTCCTTGATGTTACTACACCTGATGCCTTGCTCCTAGCCTTCTTCCAAGGTATAGAGCAACACTGAGGAGAGAATGAAGCAGACTCACATCCCCCTCACCTTTTCAGACACCCAACCTCCCTGAATGGGACATTGTCTTGCCCTCCAGCATGCTCAACCAGGCCACCCATCCTGGAGAGCCTTGAGTATTGTAGCATGCCACCATGAGCACATAGAGTTGATGTTGCTATGATCTGAAGGTGGGTATGGTCAGAGAGAAACTGAGGGGAGCAAGCACCTTGTGTGTGGTTGTTTGGCTTCTTGACTTTTGTAGACAAGTGCAAGTGGGAGAGGCACAAAAGGGAAATCCTATTCTTGGAAACAGTAACTGGGCAGGAGGCATGATGAAAGGGAATCTAGACTGAGTGAGATCAAACTATGATGAAAGAGAGAGGGCATAAGGGATAGCTTGATATATGATGTGTCACATGTGCATAGGGGTGAGTACAAGTCATGTGATATACCTGGCCAGCAGGCTCACACATCTTACACCTCCTGGGGGGTTGACTGTCCCCAGTCAAACCTTCTTGAGTTAGCTTTGGCCTTGTGCATGTGGTCTTGTTTCCATGCCAGAGTGGTGGGCATGTTGCAGTGAAGCAGTGAGGTGGCATGGCATGCTTGTGGCATGTCAAATGTGTTGTTGTGCCTTGTGGTGTTGCCAAGTGTCAGCTGCATTGTTGTTGTTGCTGCTGCTGTCAATGCAGAGGCAATGGCAGTGGCAAGTGCAAGTGTAGTGGTGAGAGAGGCTGGTGGTGCTGGAGGGTGAGAGTCATGGGAGATGGAGGCAACAGAGAAGAGGGTGTTGTGAATCAAAGCCAAGGCCTGGCCAAGTACCTCTCCATTTCACTCAAATAACCATTCCTACTTTGTATCTTCTATCTGCCTCTACTTTCAAGGACCATTCCTGTCATGAACCATTTCCCAGAGAGGGCCCTTGAAGGACCCTTCCTTATTAGAGGAAACACAGCCTCTATGATCCCACCTGTTCACATGACCAAAAGGGGTGAGTAGAGGTGTCCACAATATCACATGCACATTGTCACATGATTGATTCTAGGCACAATTGACATACAATAAGCCCTACCTAGTGGCAACCCTTCTAGCAATAAAAGACAATATCAAAGGCTCCCTAAAGACCCTTTAGGATGACCTCAAGTGCCCTACATTGGACACTAATGAAGATACTATAGGCCCTAGAACTGTCATGAATGCTCTCAAAGAGTCCATTCCATTAATGGGACTTCACAGGGACTTAACAAGGAACACATACAACTATTAACCAGCAAGACAACAGTGCCAGAATTGACTCCAGTTATGTCTCACATAATAGTCCATTACAGAGGATTGAACCCAAGACCCTTGATACAGAAGCTGGCTACAGACTTTAATAGGAAGGGGACTAAACAACAAGCATTATATACTTACAAAACAACAGTGCCAAGTTTGGCTCCAAGTCACCTTGTAAGATAGCCACTGCCAGGATTGGACCCAGGACCTCTGACCAACTAGACCAAGCACTCATGGCCACTGAGCTACTTGGCCTTTACTACAGTAAAGTGGTTCAACCCTTATAACCACTCAACACACAAAATGAAAACTCAACCTGGAGACTCCTAAAATGGGAATTCACATGCCTTGGTCTCCAAAGAAGAGTCAATGAGGTTTACTGACTATATTAGTAAGTGCAAAGAATGGCCAACAGGCCATATAGTTCACATGAGTCCTATATGACAATCACATGGATTCCAAGAACCATTACTCATCACCAAAGGCCTCCATACTCGGCAAGTGACTAAGCATGACTGAGCATGCTTACTGAGCACCTGTAGATGTCTTACTCATCAAGCTATTGTGCTTGATAACAAGGTTACAGCTTGTTCCTTATGCAGTAGTTCTCTTGTAGTATAGAAGTGCTCAATAAAGTACCAGACAGTCTTCAGACTGTCCATTTGATTTGCGGCACTCTCTTCTCCAGGGGTACTCCTCCAGGACTACCCCCTTGTGCTCCACTAGCCTCCCCTTTGTGTGACTTCTCCATGTTACCAGTAACAGTACCCCTTTGGTATTTGTTACTGCTCTGGATCCTTCTCCTTGCCCATGCTGTCTTAGACATCTATTGACTTGTCTCTGAGCTTTCCCCTCACTCTTGAACTGGATTGTTCAACAGTGAGTTGCCACAAGAACATGTTATTAGACTAACTCTAATAACCTTAGAACAAACTATAAAGCAATACTAAGGACCTTAATATGGATATTAAGGTTGACTCTAAGGACCCTAATAGAACGGTATAAGGAACCTTATAGGCAACACTATTCCACTGTCAAATACCCCAAGTCCCCAAATGACTGGCCCTAAACTAACACTAACTAACAGTAAATGGATCAGATGCTTTGCATGTGCACTAAGCAGTGAACATGTGGACACTAAAGACCCTTATTCATCATTATGGGCCTTCTTAATCAGCAGCTTACTGAGCATGACTGAGCATGCTCACTAAGCATGTTCTGACTTCTTACTAATCCATCAGTTGTGCTTGATAATAAGGTTATGACTTGCTCTCTATTTAGCAGTTCTCTTGTAGTATCTAAGCGCTCAATAAAGTAATGGACAGTCTTCAGACTGTACATTTGATTTGTAGCACTCTATTACCAAGGGTACTCCTTTGTGACCACCCTATCTAGTACATCCTGGCCCTCTCCTTCTGTGATCACCTCTCACAGCCAGTACCAGTACCCTTCTGGTACTTGCTACTTGTTTGGACCATGCTCTTTGCCAACTTCATCCTCAAACTCAGTTGACTTGTTTCTGAGTTCCTATCTCACTCTTGAACTGGATTGTTCAACAGTGAGTTCTTACAGCAATCATCAGCCTCCAACTCTCTGTGGCTTGCTCAGACACCCTCCTCCCTAATTGGGTAACCTACCATGTGCTAGCCACATGGCCACTCAGCCACTAAAGTCCCATAACACTGGACAGACTCCTAGACCTCCTAGAACAATCCATATGATGTCCTGAAGCTCCACTGACATCATGGCTGACTGAGCAGCTCCACTATGACCTCATATACTCACCAAGCACTCCACAGTGATATCATTATGATGTCATTGCTCCACAATGTCAGCTTTTGACTTTTAGTGGTGGGTTGGATGATCAAGAATTGCCATAAAAGGTGATTGGGTTGGCAAGAGAATTGGGGGTTCAATCACATGTTAAATTACACATATAAGCAAGTTAACAGTAGCATAACTACTTACCTTTTTCCCTACCAAATCAAAAACAAATGTTATCCTGTTTCCAATTGACTGATGCATCATCTGCCCCATCTGCTCCATCTGCCGCTTCTGGCCTGAGCACCCTTTGTGCGACACAATGTTTAAAGTTCAGGCATGCCCCTTCAAAGATCATTGCCAATTCTGGAAAGAGGGGAGATTTTAATTATGACCAGGAGCATGGCGTATACCCCATGGAATGGCCAACAGCAGCTGATTTCAATGCATGGCACTGGCAAGAAGAACTGGCTCATGCAATTGAATTGATGACATCCAGCACCTGTTATGGCATCGTGGCCATTGGAATGTTAGCTCAGGGTTCAGTGGGGCCAAGTCCCTGTGACTTGGTTCAAAGGTTCAGTGGAGGTGGAGGCCAGCTCAAAGAGACCGGATCAAAGGTTTAGTGTCTCAAGATTGAGTCAGATGATGGCTCAGTCTGCAGACAGAGTCGATCTTCTGGTTTCACAGAAGAGGAGGATGATGATGGAGCAAAAGAGGAGTAAGAGGAACATAAGGGTTCTTCCTAGTATGTCGATGTCAAGCAAGGTATAAGCCAGCACAAGCAAGTTGTGATTGAGAAAGGATACAGGGCAAAGGGATGTGACAGGAGATGGGACAAAGCTAAGCTTGGGGCATTTCCCAGCTTCTACAGGCGCTTAAATACTGTATGTAGCAAGGCTGTACAGTACTATATGTGGAACAATAGATAAAAAGTGAGCCAATAGCAAAAGGAGATCAATGACAAGTGAAACACAAGGAGGTAAAGTGACAGCTGTCAATCAATATCAAGGGGATGAAACAGTAACCAAAGGGATGAGGGTGACAGAAGAAAACAATAATGGAAGAGGTTAGTGATGAACCAACAAGGGGGTAATTCATGACAGCACCGAGCATGGGCAGGGATGGACAAAAAAAGGTTTCATCTGTTCCTGCCAACTATCTGGGGGGGCTTTGCATTATGTAAAGAAGCACCCTGATCGCACATGGAGATCCAAGATCAAGAAGATGGGTTGCCATTGCCAAATAGTCATCAAATCATATGTGGATGCACCTACCATTCTTGGACAATATGCAAGTGAGCATGACCATGAAATTGGAATTGCTAATCTTGCTTACACACAAATGTCATGCATAGCGTGTGATAAAATTAGATCCTTGTTGTCAAGGAAGGTTGATCCATGGGAAATACTGTCACTGACCCACCAACTGTGCAGCTTACTTAAGGTACCTAGCACTTGGTCAGTCACAAATAGTCACCAGGCATGTAATGAAAACTTTGAAGTGCCATTTGAACCTTACATTGTTGATGAGATGGGTGAAAACACTGTAATTAGAGGTTTGGGGGGAGGGCAAGGAAAAAAGACAATTTAATACTGTGTGCATACAGGAATTAACTAAACACTCTTGATCCAATTCTGCCTGCCTTGAAGGAAGAGCCCAGCAAATTGAGGCTGATCACAAAGGCCTGCATGCACTTTGAGGTGGGACTTGAGCTGGCAAACCAGCTCATTGACAGTGCCTGACATCTTGAGTCCAAGTGCACCAGAGAGCATGATAAGGTCATCTTTGCATTTATATGAGGAAAGTGTTTCTGTAAAACATGAGTGCATTGTTGTACATAGACATTGAGACTCACCATTGAAAACCTTAGACCATATGTCCTCCGAGATTTGTGCATTGCAAGCTGCTTCATTGGTCAACTTTTGAGCTGCCTTCTCAGCAGCCTCTCTTGTGAGCTGGGCCTTCTCTTCCTGTTCAGTGAGTGAGCCACTGTGCCTCAACTTCAGGATGGGCAACAAAATGTGCGCTTGTCTTCACAGAATGGCATGTCTTGCACTTCTGATTTTCCAACTCTGTCCTGGCATCAGATGCTGCATGCTTCATGATGGTGCAGTGTATGTTACTGGAGCTGGTCTCTGCCCTGGCTTGAAGGATCTCCCTTCCCATTAGCTCCACCATCAACCAGAGTTGAGAGAGCTCTGAACTCATCTCCTGGAATGTAGTGGGGATTGGTGCATGGTGAGAACCAATTGCGATTGAGAGAGACATCACAGGGGAAGAACTCACCCTTTGAGAGCGAGTGAAGGGGGGGATGAGCCGGAGAGGGTCTTGGCTGGTGGACATGTCACATGGATGCTCTGACACATTTTGCACAATGGCCAAAGTGCGTTCATTGTCTGTTGTAGGCAAGGAAGAGGACGGAGCCAAATTAAGCTAGACATGTGGACATGAAGCAAGGGGAGCTGGTGAAAGGATGGGGGGGGGTTGCAGAAGACATGACGGAAGGAGAACATGAACATGGTGGTGGTGAGTTGTTCATGCAGTCTGGCAGTGGCGCGAAGTCCAAGTCATCAGACTCTGTGTCCCAGTCAAATGTGACTGGGTCTTCATCTGTTACATCAAGACTGTCTTGCACATGCTTGTCATCTTGCATGCCCTCATTGGTGTCTGAGCCATCCCAGTCAGAGGACTCAGAGGGAAGGGGGGAGGATGAGGGAACATCAACAGGAAATGAGATTGGGATGTGCTGAGTGGTGGAGTAAGCTTTAGAAGGTGCAAAATCGGCCTCAATGAAGATGGAGGGGTTGAAGGGGTGGATGCTGGTGGAGGAGAACACAGACATGAGGAGCTTGTGGGTCATTGTCTGAGTGCGCACCTTCATGTACTCAACAATGACATTGTAACATGTGATGGGAATGTTTTCACACAGATGCGGCAGTCACAATGAATGGACCAGTTCCACTGTGTGTGGCAAAAAACTTTGACATTGAGTGGTTGCAGCTTGTGAGTGCACTTGGAGGGGAAGGCAATGACAATGATGTTGCGCGAGTGCCTGGAATCTGTCAGTCTTGTGAGAGTTGTGACCATCAACAAAAAGGATGACAGGGTCATCAGTGACCTTGTGGTCCAGAGCGAAGGGAATGAAGGCATGGCGGAACCATGACAAACCAATTTTGTTGTCTGTCCACCTGTTTTGGGATGTGGCAATCCTCCCAATTGGGGCATCCAGATTGGATTCACGGTGGACTGGGAGAGGCCCATTTGAAAGGACAAACACTGAGGGAACAGACAACCTGGAGGGTGAAATACACTCGATGATGGTGACAAGTTCAAGGGAATCAGAATGCACACAATAAAATTTGCTTTTCTTGAGGTGCATAGGTGAAAATATTTTTTGTACCATTTGCGGCCTCCACCAAATTGCAAACCCTTCTTGTCCATGTTCCAGATGTGCTCTGGTGGGAGGTTTGGGTGCTTGTCATAGACCTGCTTGACTAGCTCAAAATATCAAGTGACATTTGAGATGTTGAAGTTCTGAGCATGCTTGGGATCCAGATTACTTGGCTTTGATGACCGAAGCTCTGGGTGCCACTTCTGGAAACAGCAGTGCCAGTTCTTGCCTGGGATGATGCCAGACATGTTAGATTTGACATTGTTCTGGTCCATTGGTTTAGCAATCAAGGCCTGGTGGCCTACCCAGGAAACTAGCGCACCCTCCTGTTCCTTTGAGAGCAGTTGCTGAGTCACATCTGCATCCTTCTTGCAACAACACCCATTGATGCAATCACTGAGTGTCTGAAGAGGAACCTAAGGGAATTTATAAGCGTTAGAGAACCAAATGACTGCTCCTCACATTGTGGGCAATTGCAGCTGCTCATCTACTTTTGAAGTGGCCCTCCTGCCACTCGGTGATTGCTCCTTGAATTTGGTCCTCATATGCATCATCTGTCCAGCATGATCACTTTGTGTGGATGGGTGGCATCAATTAAACAGTTTATTACACTGCAATGCGGGAGCAGGAGAGTGTTACAGCAATGGGGCTAATGAGAGGATGAGGATGGCTTAGAGACATGTGATTAGCCAAGGATGCCGATTTGAAGCACTGACTTGAACTCTACCATTCTGCATGACATCTCTCCAAAAACACAAGGAAGGGGAAAACATCAAATGGGTATATTCTGACAAAAAAAAAACATGGGTGGATTCACATTAATCACTACTTTCAACCCCCATTTGAAAGAAATCAAGATCATCATTTTCAGTGGGTCTACAAATTCTGACCAAGTGCTAGGTACCTTAAGTAAGCTGCATGGTTGGTGGGTTGGTGACAGTAGTAAGTGTGCATTGAATTTATTTTTAATTGCTAACCTAATGAATTGAAAGGTACGTGATATTCAGGATTTGTCACCCAATGGCAGCTGAGACCAATTCATCTCACTTCGGAATGTGAGCCACATGGCCCAGGAAATTGAAGATGACAATATCAGGCTGCATCCAGAGGATGGCATCTCTACCAGGCTCTGGTTGGACAGATTGAGAGATGAAAATACAAATGTATTTTACAAAGATAGGCTGCACAGTGCCCCATCTCAGTCAAATCTGCAGGAGGATGCATATGTGTTATGCATCTAGACCCCTTTCCAAATGGAGGCATTCTGCCACCTTGGGAATGGCTTTATTGGTATTGATGCAACTCATAATATTACTCAATATCTGGACTTTTTATTATTTACCATGATTGCATGGGATCACTGGGGACATGGTGCATAATATTTACTAAATGTCAATTTAGCGCGCTTACCTTTTCCAGATAGGTGTGCCTGTTGCCTGGATGCTGGCATCCAATGGAACAATGGACACAATTTCCTTTTTTGTCCATTGGGTCAGGGATGCCAGTCCGGCTATCCAGCTGTCTATTATTATGACAGATCATGATGCTGCGCAGATTGCCACCCTCAAGATTGCTTATCCAGGAAGTTAGATATGGCTTTGCAAATGGCATGTGTTGTGCACAATGTGATCATACTTCAATACAACCAAATTTCCTGATCTGTGGGATAAGATCAAGAGATGGGTACATACAGATGATCAGGCTGACTTTCTGCAAATCCAGGAGGAGATCTCCACTGATCCTCAGGTCCCACAAAGTTTTGTGAACTACCTTGGGTGTGAATGGATGCCTGTGGTGCATATGTGGTCCATGGTTTATTGGAAAAATTGGCATATCTTTGAGGAAGGGGACACCAATATGTTGATCAAAGTGTATGTGTTCCAACCAATCTAAAGATAAGATGACTTAATCATTTTTTAGATATGACCATGTCCCCAAATCACACTGGCTCAATGGCAAGCACGATTGGTGGATCAATCAAATCTTATTTGTGCTAGTGCATTGAATGGTGCCATATTACCAAAACAGGCATGAACATCAGAAAGTCAGGCTCAATGGTCAGGACCTGGTGGCTGACAGGTGTTCGAAACTTTTCACCCATGCTGAGAGCATATCACAAGATTTGATCTTGCAATTTAATGAGATCTGCTTTCACGTTGCTTCACAATCCTGGTCCGGTGAGTTTTACTCAATCAATCTGATGAAGTCAACTTGTGATTGCACAGATTATCCATGGATTAGATTCTGCAAACACATTGCAGCAATCTACATCCACTTTCCCCACCTCTGTCCTGAAGAGAGCACCCAAAAAGCTCCCACAGAGAATGCAAATAAATCCCCTGACCCACCATCCCCATCCACCAGGCCAAGGGAGAGCCTAGTATCTCTCTCACAGGAGATCATATTGTTATCACACTGTAAGGAAGATTATGGCTGGCCTCAAAATCATGTGCGGAAACATGATGCGACACGACATGACAGTGACACCTCCTCCTATCCCTTACCACCTCCCTCTAGTTCCAGGCCGTCCACTGACTGCACACCACAAGCCACCTCACATGCGACATCAAGACCTCAATCACATCACCCAGCCCTCACCACCGACCACACGTGCATGCCATGCCTCCGCACACTAAACATGTTCACGTCCCGAGTCTTTCATCATGGCCTTGACTGCCTTGCCCAGCCTCAATTCTCTTTCATGACCTTCTCTCTCTTTCATGCCTTTCATCTCTAGTACTTCCTTTCTTGTATATAAACATCCTAGCTACTCTGTAGTAGAAAAAGTGGAGAATAAGACCCCTCCTTGCAACCCACTCCTCTCTGCCTGCGAAAAACAAGAAGCATCACCAGTCATGCAGACCACTTGCTCTACTCTCTCCCCCTCTCCTCTCTCTTTCCTTGGACCGGTCAGCGTTACAATCTCACACACACGTCCTGTTACGAACCAAGGCCAGGCCCTGACCGTAGATGGTCCTATTTCACTCAAGAGAGACCTCTCTCATTTTGCATTACCAACTCCCTTCCGTTTTCTGGGCTATCCCCCTGCAGTGCAAGATATCGCTATTGCAAAGGCACTATAACATGACCAGGCACCCATTTCCTAATCGGGTAATCATCGCGTGGCAGCCACATGGCCACCCAGCCACCAAGGACCCGAAACAGCGGCACAAACTCTTAGAAACTGTTGCATAAATCATCTGACGTCATCCAGGCTCCAATGACATCATAGCTGACTGAGCGACTCCACAGTGACCTCATAGGCTCACTAAGCACTCCACAGTGACATCATAATGATGTCATCGCTCCACAATGATCAGTAATGCGCTCAGTAAGCCTGAAACTTGACACAAGCAAGTTTATGCCTCTGTAGTCCTATTGGATGGTACCAAAGAGTCTAGAATAGTCCCAGGTCTTTGTAATCGACCCTGTACCACTGTATATAAGCCCCAATGAAGCATGGCAGTCGTCAGACTGTCCATTTGTGATACTCTCCTCTTCCTGGGTACTCCCCTGCGATCCGCTCAGTTTTAAAGACTCCTCTAGTCCCCAAGTTACACGTACCAGTCCCCATCTGGTATATCTTAGTCATTTGGCTTGTCCTCTTGTTCAACGCCGCCTACGCCGTGTACCATCTGTTCCGACCCTTGCCCACCTGCTCCTGAGTCCACATGGATCAGCAGTACATGTCTTGACATCTGGACAGTCTCTCATCATCCCTGTATTGACCAGCCAAATGCCCAAGTGTCCACTCCTAACTCTCCCACTCTGGTTAACACCGCCTTGTGCCTCCCTTCTCCTCTGCAACCTACCCCACGCACTGCCTTCGCATCCTCACTGAAGACATCGACCCGGTCGACACATCCTCGCCCCTCAGTGTCTTGTACTCCCCAACAGCCCCTCCATCGTCTCCCAGCATCCCCACCTATTCCAGGCGACTTTGTCCTGTCGGCACTCCCCCTCCAGCGCAGAACGAGAGCCAGCAAAGCGGACCATCCTCCCTTGCCTGAAGGCTTCCTTGATCGCCCTCCTTGAACAGCACCGGTTCCACCCTCATCAGTACTTCGTTCCCACCACTAATCGTTTCGCGAGCAGCAGGCGCCCCTCCACGACTTAAATCAAGACTACCTGGGACGCATCCCTACTTCAGACCAGTTGAGTCGTCGCGCCTTCACAGACACCTACACAACGCCTTTCGTGCACGCATCGTCCACACTTGCTGTGG